>JAECUM010095473.1:0-58762 GCA_016617855.1 Megalonaias nervosa
CACCATGACCAAACATAAAGCTCTGTAAGATTTGACCTCTCATAAACACCATGACCAAACATAAAGCTCTGTAAGATTTGACCTCTCATAAACACCATGACCAAACATAAAGCTCTGGAGAAATTATACCATGGAATGAAATGGAATACTCTCAGAACTCTGGAATTGCCAACTGATGTAATGTCTTGGAATACTCATGATATAATGCTGTGAAATGCATGAGGGATGTTCAGTAATGTGGAATGCTGTGGAATCCATGGAATGTTCATGATAACTAGGTTAGGGGAATGCCAGATAATGTGGTGGAGTGCAGTGGAATACCATGGAATGCTTTCAGAAGTGTGGAATAACCAACTGTAGAATAGCATGGAATACTCATGATGACTAGCTTGGGGGGGGGGATTTATCATTTTAAAGAAGATCCACACAGTTTGTTGAGATTAGCTTGAATATATACATGTCTCCCTGACATATACAAAGACATCCCTGAGTCTCAATTTTTTTTCTTTTACTCTGGTGTAAAGCTTTGAAAAAAACTGTTTATTATTGATCATAGGAAGAGACAGAGAATAAATTGTTGATATTTTAGGCAACATTAAAGTCTCATTATTTGAGTGTTTCATTGTTACTGTCAAGATGCATTTACTGTTTGGTGATATTATTTTATTTGCAAAAGTGCTAAAACTTGTCAGGAATATAAATCTCAGTAATTATTTTAGTGGTGGAAACTAACTAGTTTATTCTCAGTGTCACATAACAAGTCACTTAGCAAGGATTTTAAGGACTGATCTATGAGAAATTCATCAAACAATACTGTCAGGTGGTATTTTAATGGCTTCTGGGGACCAAGATGCCAGAATTTCAGTGTGTTCATCTATTTCACATTTGGATTTAAAGTTGATGTCCTCACTGGATAAATTGCTAGAGCTCAGAAACCATGCCTAAACATTAACATAGTACAGTATATCCTTAAAATTACATCTTTTGATTTAAAATTTCCTTCTTTTAGTAAGAAAACATTTTTTATTTAATGATGCATTTTTCACAAGCATCAGTTGCATAGCAATTTGACTCTTTTAAATAAGGTCTTAGGAATAAGTGAACTATAACTGAATTAAGCTCTTGAAATAAAGTTTTATTATTCTCCTTCTTCTTCTTCTTCTTGCCAGGTATTATTATTATTATTATTATTATTATTGTTAATATTATTGTTGTTGTTATTGTTATTATTACTGATATTTATTATTATTATTATTATTATTATTATTATTTGTTGTTGTTGTTGTATCTGTTTTTGTTTCAGCAATTAGAATTTATACATGTTATATAGTAAATCTGTCCAAGTGTCCCAAAACCATGAATAAGCCAATTTATGGTATGGCTGGAGATGCCTAGGTGTCCAGAATGACATTGTCTGCATTATTCATGTTGCCATAGCAATACACATTATTCGACAGTGATTTCAGAAATTCACTTTTTCACATGCATATACTTAAACGTTTCCTTAATATAGAAGTATTGTCATTTTTCACTTGTTAAATGTCTGAAGGTTTTTCTAAATATGATGAAGTAAATGTGACACTGTAGACTACTCTGGCATAGTGCTGAAACGATCTGAGAATAAAATAGTACACAACTTGAATCCTGGGTGGGATGATATTATCACACAACCTGGAAGTGGAGTAGAAGGATATATCATACAGCTTGGAAGTGGGGTAGAAGGATATCTCATACAGCTTGGAAGTGGGGTAGAAGGATATATCATACAGCTTGGAAGTGGGATAGAAGGATATATCATACAGCTTGGAAGTGGGGTAGAAGGATATATCATACAGCTTGGAAGTGGGATAGAAGGATATATCATACAGCTTGGAAGTGGGGTAGAAAGATATATCATACAGCTTGGAAGTGGGGTAGAAGGATATATCAACAACATGGAAGTTTGATAGAAGGATATATCACACAACTTGAAGTGGGCTAGACAACTTTGAAGTGGGGTAGGGGAATATAGCATACAACTTACTTAGAAGTATGGTGGAGGAATATATCACACAGTTTTGAAAATGGGGGTAGGAGAATATAGCATATATCTTCGGGGTTGGGTAGGATATTGCATGGAAGGTGAGATAGGGAGATATAGCACACATGGTGAAGGTGTGGTAGGGTATATAGCCTATAACTTGGGAGTTGGGTAGGATATAGCATACATAGCTTGGGGTGGGGGTGGGATAGATGAATATAGCATGCAACTTGGGGAGATGCAGGTTGTGTGAAGGTCAATTTGCTGGGTGTTGGGGGATAGATGGCAATGCTTAGAAGAGCAACTTCCTTAAATATACATTAAGACACACAACAAAACATTGACTTTTCTGGGGAGGGGTCAGGTGGGCTACCTCCCACCCCTTAGTCTAAACCTGCAATAAAAGCATATATGTGATGGCAATAATGTTGTGCAGATATTTTGGCATCAATAGTTGACAGTGAAGTCATACAATTTTGAATCATTATCACATGAACAAATGGCATTATGCTATTTCTCAATTTAAAAATCAAATGCATTATTAAGCAGTTGAATATAATTAATATCCACAATTAGGATGGTCTCTTTGAGAATAAGGTAAATCCACCATGAGGATTGTCTCTGTGAGAATAAGGTAAAATCTACTATCCTTAATTAGATAGTTGTATGAAGTTTCCTTTTATAAATATAATCAAACCAGACAACAGACACCTCCACATTAATGCACACTCCCTTGAACAGGGGTATTATTCTGTATATAATTTTCCCCAATATAAGGGGCTATTAACAATAACATGGTATATTTTATAGTTCTCCTGAACTGTGCTACCATGAAGGCTAACTGATTTTCCAACCTGTTTGATAATTTCACTTTCAAGTTTCACTTACATATTGAACATGTGCATAAAGGATATCTGTCCAGACAGGACATATGTTAGTTGTCAACTGAATGTTCTTTATAGACGGGTTTCACTTTATGCAGCTAATCATAATCCCAAAATTGGTTTTTTGAGGACAGCTTAAATACAGTTAGAATTCTTATACCACCTTGAATTCTTCTTGTTTGAAAATCATTTCCGTATGATAAAACATTGATTAACATTATGTTGCATATATTTAATTTCTATTGGGTGTATGACCTTTGTCCTTGATTGAGGGTAGAGTAGTTATGGCCTACCTGAATTTTTTTCATTTTAAAAAAAAGATATTTACTTCAATTTGAGTTCAAGGCCTAATCTTATTTAAATACATAAAATAATCTGGAAGCACATTCTAGTCATTTTATTGTGTCTTAGTGAATTATTATACAAGGTTGTGGTAAACAAAATTATTTGTTTTAGTTTTAAGTTCAGTCTTGGAATCATTTACTGTTGTGTTCAGATATTATTTGAGAGGAATCATTTATTTAAATTATGAATTGAAATTAAAAAAATGCCTATTGACATTTTGGACAAAAATCACAAAATTTGGGGATTAATATGAATTCATTCAAAGACATTGTGGATTATATCATTGTGGTGCATGAAGACTATTGGTACATTAACCTATTCAAGACTATTGGTATATCAGCTCATTTGGTATTGGAATTCATTCCAAACACTATACTTTTGGACTAGTGATATAACATTTTGGATTATATAAGATTTAATTCACAATATTGCAAGTTCCTCTTAAATTTTCACTTTCTAACTTAGAGAAAAAAATTATTTGTTGATTTTTACAAAACTTTATTGGTTATTGGTTTCTCTTTTTTCTGTTGCTTTGTTTTAAGACCATAGGGTTGTAACAGTTATCATGGGTACTGTAATTCATTTGGCAGTGACGTTATAAATTAAAATGAATGATATTGATAAGTTTAAATTGCAGGCTTTCAAATCAAGTTCATATAAACATCAAATATGCTCCCTGGCTATAATGCTATTCTGACTGTTCACAGAAGTTATTAAAAAGTATAGCAACGTTGATGAGGTCACTTTATACTGGATTACATTGTATGGATAATAATTGAATAAGTACAATGATATCCATGGTCAGTTGTAACCCATAAAATATTAGGGACCACACTATACTAAGGTGCTTTTATATTGAGGAACCATCATAATTAATCATAATTAGTTCATTCAGTTTTCTAAGCAATCATCATACCTGGTTGCAGATAAAAATATACACCTGTAACAAGAGGTCTAAGTGGTCCTGAGATTGGTTACCTGGATGACATCTTTCTAATTGTCAAATGCAAGAGCAAAAGGTCAGAAAAATCTGGATCAGAAAGATGTTTTCTGTAGAAATTTGTTTTTGTGTTGATTGCATGCAGCTGAGTGGTTGTTTCAAGCATATTCAGGTTTTATTTCTTATTTGATTGCACATCAGTTTCATTTCTGCCAACTTTGGTCCAATTCTGTTTAGTATTTTTGTGAGATGAAGTTGTGAAAATATTTATAGGTCGCCTGGTCATGATGCCATGTGAGTTGGTGGCCTGTGTCTGGTTGTGCAGTGTGCATCCATGAGCTCTGTCTGGTTGTGTGGTGTGCATCCATGAGCTGTTTAAAACAGCTTCTAAAAAAGACAGTTGACCAATTCTGACTAAATTTGGCGGAGAACACCCTGGCATGAAGGGCTTTCAAATTTATTTTTACACATGATACCAACCACCATCAAATTGGTCTGTTTTTAATAAAAAGAACATATACAGCTTCCTTGCAAAGAAGCAGAATTTTAAAGAAAGCTTCATGGCAGGAAGACCTTTCAAGCCAATTGTTACATATATGTAATTTAATTACTTCTGTGTTAGTTTTAAATTTCTTTTTTATTTTATTTTATTTCATTACATGTTATTGTAATGATAACTTTATTCACTGGATTTGACATTTTTCCAGAAAATTCAGTTCAGTTCTGTTAAACCTGATAAATATGCAGTTCGTAGAAACATTGTATCTTTTGGTGACCTAGATTTTGGAGTCTGTTTCAGCTCTGTGGTAAACAACTTTTTTTTAAAAAATTTTATTATTGAATCTTATAGTAAGATTCGTTCAGTACAATTGAATCCATACATGGCCTACATGATAATTGACATATGATGTTACTACATTTCTCGAAAGGAAGTGATCACGTGACCCTATCACATGGTAAATTCTGCATTGTAGTTAGAGTTGAAGTGACATTTCATAGTGTTTTTTAGTCCGTCATAATTCATGCCTTCAGGCTCAAAGGTATTTGTTTTGTTGTTGAATTTTTCTATTTTTCAGAATTAATAATTTATTTTCCCAGGAGACCTTATCTAGTGCTCATCAGAATTCTTGTACAAAGACATTTACTGAAAATTATTTGGAATTCTAAAGCTGGAATATTATTCTTGGTGATTCAACAAGGAACTGTTGACACGACAACACAAAACAGGTTATTGAAGAAGTCATCGCCTTCCTTCCTTGTTCTCTAAGGAAATAAATTATTTTGTTAAGTTTATAAAGCTTGTTGGCTTCACTCTTTTCTTTGTTACTTTTGTACGAGCCTAGACACGTAACACAATACCAATTATACTGGTCTGCCTTCAAATATGAAAAGATTTTTGGACCTTGGTTAAAATGTCAGGCAAACTTTATATATACCTCGGTCTCCCTCTGGTTGTCTTGTATGTTGGGATTTGTTTAATTTAGGGGACATTGGTGGTTTGTGGTGGGAGAATGTCCACTGGACTTTCTCATGGTGCAGGATAATGATGTTATTACTAAAAATTGAGAAACATGCTCATTGTTGATCAACAGTTGCTATGTTCAATGTATTCTCAAAACCCACTAAACCAATTTCAACCCATCTTGGTACAGATCATCTGATATAAAGGCTTTTCATATTTGTTCAAATGATGCCAATCTACTTTCAACGCTGGATGTCATTACTAAAAATAGAAAAAGACCCCTCTAAATGACTTACAGAAAACTGCTGAATAGAATTTGTGCATATTTGACAGAAAGCATCCCATTTTGAAAATCTTTCAAACTTGTAAATTGATGCCTTGCTGTCTTTATATAAGGCCACCTTGACTAAAAACAGAACAAACTTTAAATGACTTCTTCTCCCCAAAAAGCTGAATAAAATAGAATTTAACTAAAACTTGATACAAAGCATCCTGGCATAATATCCTTATAAATTTATACAGTTGATGGCAATCCACCATCAAATATTGCTACCCTTACTAAAATTTGAATAAAAACTAAAAGATGGCTTTCAGTGTAACAAAAACAATGCAGATTTGTTAGCAAATATGGGTGTTGTTGCTAAAAATAGAAAAAGATTTAAATGTTTTGTGAAAAACTGCTCAGCAGAAATTGACCATATCCAAAATAAAGCATTTGGTATTAAAGAGTTCTAAACACTATATTATAGCGATGCCAGTTTATCATCAACTATGGCAATTGTTACTAAAAATGGAAAATTCTTTAAATGACCTATCAAAAACCACTCAACTGAATTTGACCCAAAATAATACCCATTTGCCATAAAATGAATCTGTTGTTATAAAAAATAGATGAACCTTTAATGTACTGGGTGTCCCAGGGGTGTTCCAGTCCTCTGGAATCTTCTGGCTCACCCTAGTGGGAGGATGAAATCATGTCATGTGGTCAGGGTGTTTTCCACCTGGAAAATTACCAGCTATGCAGTAACAACAGGTAAGTATAATTACATCATTAAAATTTTTTCTGGCCCCCCCTCCCCCTTACTAAATATCTAAATTATGTGGCTGGATGATGCATGACAGGTGAAAAGGACCATGCTGTAAGCTCACCTGGCTTAATGACAAGGTGAAACAATCATGAATATGTTAAATGTGTACACCTATCTTCAGGATTAGATTGGTCAGCATGCCATTGAAATGTTTGGTACTGATAGGTAATTGTCACATGCTGCACACAGCTGAGATTTCAGTTACTTTCTCTTTCATCCCTGTTTTCTGGTGTTGGGAATTTAAAGATCAGTGGTTGGTTCCTCATAACCAATCAACCATTGATTTTAATTTCAGATACTTTCTATATTACTGTATAAATGTTTGTCATTTTTGAATAGTTGGTAATAGGTTATGGTTTCACTAGAACATTTTGTTGTCTGCCATATACTGGTAGTTGATTTTTGTGTCGTACTAAACAATGGAAGGTTATATTAACTGCTTATTTCCAACAATAATTATTTATATATGATTATGGAAAATCACAATCAAACACCTTGGTCATGTGACTTTTCTGACTGTTTCAATATTTTTGAGTAATGGTCTCAGTACTGATATTTTTGGGTCCTTATAATGATGATTAAATTCAACAGCTTACACTCTCTTTGCTTGAGCTTTGTATTTTCATGGCTGAAATGAATAGACCTTTACAGAAATAAATGGCATAAGATCCAGATTAGGATTATAGCATTCAATAAATACTCACAAATAATGATAATATGACAACTACAAATGCAATCTGCCATACAACAATAATTTCTCTCTTGGGACCCCTATCATTTATAGCATTTTATAATCACTTCATTGTAAATTTACTGATTAATTTTATAATGCTTTGGTTTCCTGAAAGATTTTGCCTCTCATATGAATTAATATTATATCCTTCATTGATTCTACCATGACTGAAAAAATTTTAGTCACCCTAAATGTTTTTTGTTACTCAGGAATAAGTGGAGACAGGTAAACTGTACCCCAAAAATCTCTTTATGCTGTAGGCTAAGGTATACTCTGAGATTTTTAGAAGATATTTTGAATCATTTAAGTCAGTGCCTTACTTAAGTTACTACATCTAATGACTTTGGATACTTACAGTAAAACCTAGAAACAAAATACTGCATATACTTATGTACAAGTCCAACTGCAAAATGTAGAGACATAAAATCTGCTTTTGCATAATGTACCATTAGATCTGGGTCGATGCAGTTTGTAAGGAGTCATCAGCAGAGCAAAACAACAAAAACCCTAATTTGCTGGCACATTATGCGGTGGCAGATCAGGGTCTATGTTGTTTGCAGTTGACATAGACTTATGTGTGCATATATACGGTACTGGTAGATCTGATAAAATATACTTTTAGTTTTTATTGACTATAGACTGTATTTGGCCATAGCAAGACTAGTCAGATGTGGGGGTCACAAATTCATTCTAATTTCTCTGCAGTATCTTGCCACCTACTGTATTGAATCTTCAATGACTATATTGCACTGTTTGCAAGTGACAGGGCTAAATCTTCCATGACTATATTGCACTGTTTGCAAGTGACAGGGCTAAATCTTCCATGACTATATTGCACTGTTTGCAAGTGACAGGGCTAAATCTTCCATGACTATATTGCACTGTTTGCAAGTGACAGGGCTAAATCTTCCATGACTGTATTGCACTGTTTGCAAGTGACAGGGCTAAATCTTCCATGACTATATTGCACTGTTTGCAAGTGACAGGGCTAAATCTTCCATGACTATATTGCACTGTTTGCAAGTGACAGGGCTAAATCTTCCATGACTGTATTGCACTGTTTGCAAGTGACAGGGCTAAATCTTCTATGACTATAAAAAAACCCAAAAAAACTGTTTGCAAGTGACAGGGCTTCGTCTTATATGACTATAAGGCACTGTTTGCTAGTGACAGGGCTGAATCTTCTATGACAACAAGGTAATGTTTGACAGTGACAGGAATGAATTTTCTGTGACTATATAGCACTGTTTATGTGGCACTCTTTAGATCTGTATGAGATTGCTGATTGAGAATTGTAAATCAATCATTTTGCCATTAAGAATGCATTTTTCAGGGCATTTCCTACACATAACATTGCTAGCCTGTCCGGAACAGAGTAAACAAGATCCAAAAAACATATCTGGCTTTATAGTATGATTTGCCTGTATCAAAATTAGCAATGACATCAGGAACAGACCTGTCTCTATGTCTAATTAGTGTACATTTTGCAGTCATAAAATTATGGGACTGATAATTTTGCTCAGTCATGATATCTGGTTGCATATATTGACACCAAAATGTCCAAATAAATGTATGACTTTAAAGTTGTCATTTAGAGTTATGTCCCCCTATTATTCCATTATGCCATTATCAGAGTTTGCTCCACCCTTCTACTATTTATAGACAGATGTTTAAATTTTCTGTTAAAAGTTACGTTTTTTTTTAACTGACTTTAAAGGGAATATTTTAATTTAAAGTTTGCCAAACTGTCAAAAGAGGATGTTTATCAACATCTTTTAGCTTAGGTTCAAGTTTGGTTGGATTGGCGCTCAACATTAAGACGTTAGTGTTAGCACTGGTTGGCCTGCTGTTAGGATAATGTGACTGGGTGGGACATCATGCTACATGTCTGCAGCATGATGCCCCAGAGCTAGACATGACTATAAAATGCCACACTGCAGACATCATAGCAATATGACAGAAAAATTGTTAAAGCTACATTAAAAATCCAAATCACACACACACACACACACACACACAGACACAGACACACACACACACACACACACATTCTTGTATTTGGTGGATATAGAGGACTCGGGTAAGGAACCATGTACCGAGGACATTTGTTCTGGCAATCTTAGAGCGAAAAGAAATTGAGGCAGTAAATTAATAGCAAATGATGTATCAAGGAGGGAACTGTATTATCAATTCTAAGGAATATGAAATTTAGCAATACAGGTGAGGACGCACACGTTTACACAAATATTCTGTATAATCCATGCAAACTAAGGACACACATAATTACTGACCACAACATGGAAACTGTAGACAATGTGACGTCATGGCCAGCTATGATACCCATTGTCTTGCCAAATGAAAATGAAGAGAAACATTATTAAGCCATACATGAACTGTTCAGACTAAGAGGATTGGTGCACTCAGACGAAATTGTGGTTCATTATTTTTATCTCAGAAATATCTTTAACCGTTTCCAGAATAAAAGACCGATCACATTATGATTATCCCGGCTCTAAGTAAGGCATTAGTCTTTAATTGTTACTTCGTACAATGATGTGGCAGGCTGGTGATTCCATGCAGTTCATAGATGTGTTTAGATGGAAGCACAGTACTGGGATTGTTAATATGCTCATGTATCAAAACATGTATTGTTATATTCTAAGTGTGCATAAATTGATAATATCAAGAACAATTTATATATGACATGAACCTGTTCTACTAAATCTTAAACCATCATATAATTCATGAAATCTGAAACTGATTTTCCTTGTTGGTATTGTGACTGAATTTGAACATTGGTACGTCATGGACCATGAAGACACATTTATACATCTAGTCTGAACTATCAACATAAACTAAGGACGCACGCTATTTGACAGAATCACAGAGACCGTGGACATTGGTACATTATGACCAACGAGGACATGCTTGCATATCTAGTCCAGTCTTAACAATCAATACGACCACTCAGGTGGCCAAGTGGTTAGAGCGTTCGCCTCGGATGCGGGAGGTTTGAACCCAGGCTGAGTCATAACAAAGACATAAAAATAGTACTAACAGCTACTTTGCTAGGTGCTCAGCATTAAGAGGTTAGTGTTAGGACTAGTCGGCCTGGTGTCAGAATAATGTGACTGGGTGGGACATCATGCTACATGTCTGCGGCATGATGCCCCAGTGCTCAACTTTACTATAAACTTCCACACTGCAGACATCATAGCGATATGACTGAAAGATTGCTAAAGCTACGTTAAAATCAAATGCAAATCACATACTAGCATTAAGTTACTGTAACCTCCATAAGAGTTTCATCTACAACTGTTCTTTAGGGCAATTACATTATTATTTGAATATATATCTCGTTTTTATCGACTGACTGATAAACAATTTATTGATTGACTCATTGTCCTGCAATTAGACTTTAGTACAACATAACACGCTTCGGACTAATCCACAGCTTTGGAGATCATACTGTAATAAATTTGGAGTATGCGCATATGGTTATAGTGCCCCGTTGTAAGGAATTCTTAGATTTGTTTGATTACTTATTTGATTATTGGAACTCGGTGCAATGGAAATATTCCTTAGCCCAAAATAATTAGCCAGTTAGTAGGAGCAAACATCACTGAGTGAAGTGTTAGTGAGTTTCCATGATGCCATGGTTGACTTTTAGTGAATTAAGGTCAAAAGCACCAGGGTGTCCCTATTGTACCATAGTCCCTATTAAAATCTAGTGGTGTACATTGGTGGTGTGACTGCAGTGGCAGTATTTATGGTAGGAGACCGGTAAATTACACAAAGGAATAAGCAAGAAGAGACTCGACAGATACCATTTTTGTCGCCATGGTGGCAAATGTGATGCAGTTGTACTGGAGAAATGTGCCTTGAAACCATGAATTGACTGGCCTAAGGTGGCGTAGTAAAAATAGTTCCCTTTGTTAAGGGATAGTTGTATAGTTTCTACGGCCTGAACTGCTAATGGTACGGAAAGTTGATGAAGAGAAACCATGCAGATATGTGGTTGATAGACATTCGGCAATTTGTGAGGTCTATGGTCTTGCATTGATTAGTGAAAAAGTATAGAATGGAGACGTCGGGCTCTCTAATTTACAACTGAAGTTTGTATAGAAGTCTATGGAAATTTGGGGTAAACTTATGACTTCTAGCAGAATCGCACCAGGGTTTGACACCGCTCGGTCAAGCAAATATCCCTGGCTTGTAACAATACCATTTGGCAGAATTTGAGCATTTATGGCAGGAAACTCTCCTTATCAGCAATGACTATTTTCTTTTTGACAAAATAGAGTAATATCTTCGTTGCAAAATACGCGTATAAATCTCTCTCTCTCTCTCTCTCTCTCTCTCTCTCTCTCTCTCTCTCTCTCTCGTGCATTCTCATGGTTCACCTTCCAAATCACTTAGTTTATACATTTGCTAATTCAAGGCACCTCGTAAAGGTGTTTTGTATCGCTGATTGGAAATTTTAAACAGTTTTTTTCCATGTTGCCTTCTGTGTAAAACATACTGAAAAAAAGACAAAATGAGTAAGAACATTACAGTCTAATGAGACTCTAAATAAATGTTCTTTTAAGTTATAAATACAGGTTGGTCCATTAGAACATCCTGAGCGTTTTGGCTATTGTTGAAAACCTCTATAAATTTGGGGAAACAATATAGGTTGACGCCTTGTGTTTACATTTTGTGTGTTGTTTTAATAACACTTTGTTTACAACAGAACTATTGATACAAACATAATTCATGAAATGTTAAGCAAAGTCATCAAATCACCAACTGAAGCAAGTATATAAATTTAAAAGAACATTGAATGCATTCAACAGTTTATGACTGCTTGCAAGTGAAGTCGCAGGTCTTAAGAGTGCGATAATGAAAAACATGTTGTAATTAAATGTTTCATTTTGGGACTGATCATCTGGATGATAAATGTTTGACTTCTATATAATATATTTATCTTTCTATATATTTACTGAAGTTCTCTGCGTGTAACTTCCAAATTCGGTTAGTGATAATTCGATCTCACCTTGATGGGATTTTTCACTTGATTCACATCTGTTTGAATACTCAGTCGGCAAATGATGAAATAGGGGTGGATATAGCTTATTTAATAATCATAAAATAAATTTAGCATATCAAGGATGTCCTTTCAATATCTTTACATGTGTAAAATCTCGCCGCAGACAGGACATTTTAACTTTACAGATGGGTCGGATAATTAGCAATTTCGGTACAGCTCTACAATGATTTCGTGTGTGTTTCCAGTAGCATTTTGATGTACTCCTTTTGTACATGTTGTAGATTTATTTGCATGTATTGGACATGTATGGTATGAATGTATCGAGAGTCTCCCAACACTATTGTCTCACATGCGTGAAATAATATATTAATAAAAAATACCAGGGACTGTTATATGCACCAGCTCTTCTTATAGTTTAGCTAAGCAGTTGGTATTTGATGCTTGGATCTAAAGGGAGATAATACGTTTTTGCAACGTGTAATTTGATAGCGGAGATCTCTCTACAAGTTTTCCACAGTAATCGAGGACATGGTTTTGGGCGTGTGTATCGGCAGCTTTGGAAGAAAAATACACTCCAAAATCAAGAACAAGCACTAAGCGTGTAAACGGGGACCTTCCTACAAATCATGATTTTTACATTATTCTAGGCTAAAATAGTTGGTAGAAGCAAGATTTTACCATTTTTACAACCGTAGATGTCCTCAGTTGGAGGTGTGTCCTCGGTACGTTGGTGTGTAATCTCATGAATGTCCTCGGTTTACACCAAACACACACACACACACACACACACACGCATGCATGCGCGCATGCACACGTTTGGTTGCTTTGACATGAAAGGCTTGTTTAACACTAGTTCTTCACTCTTTTTTGATATGATTTGATTCAGTTATTTCAGATGAAACAAAGCAACAACAAGAACAACAAAATGCTTGGATAATTTTGAGATTGGACTGTATCTTTAGTAATAAAAGAATTTCCACTTTCTCACTACTTTTTTCTGACTAGTAGCATAATGGGAAAATTGCACCTTGAATTTAAAAAGAAACAACAGCAGTATGTATATATGTCTGTATGTGTGTGTGTGTGTGTGTGTGTACACACAGAGTCCACTTTCATGATACAGTAAGGAAGTATACAAGCAGCATATTGTTTGATAAAGTAGCTGTTTTATATATATATATATATATATATATATATATATATATATATATATATATATATATATATATATATATGTGTGTGTGTGTGTGTGTGTGTGTGTGTGTGTGTGTGTTAATCTTTATATTTTAAAGTATATGCAAATGATATATAAATACAAAACTTTCCATGAAGGTGAATCATTGATTCCTATTTCTTTTGGACTGATTTGTAATTATTATATATACAGCACTTTCAGACAGACAGACAAACACCTGTATATGTTCTTTCTTCTTGTCTCACTATCCAGTATTTCTCCCTTCACTGCAATAGCCATATGCTGTATGGGCAGGTTTTTTGTTGGAAAGGCTATAGCTGTTTTTACAGGTATTTGGAAGAAAGGGTAATAACAGTAAATGAGTGAGGGATGTATCAATATTATCTACAGGGTGTTTTGGAAGGGCAATAACAGTAAATGAGAGATGAATGCATCAATATTATCTACAGGGTGTTTTGTAATGGCAATAACAGTAAATGTGGGAGGAATACATCAATATTATCTACAGGTTTAAAGGCCATTGTACTCAGGACTGATCGTTACTCAGTCTGTGGTTAGGGATGCTGCAGTAACCACGGTGTTAGGATACTGCAGTCACTGCAGCATTGTTAGTACCATTAGTTTCAAGGAGACAGTGGCGTGCACACAACAACCTGTTGGAGGATTCTTTCACCGATCATTATCAGACTCCTGGATTTAATTGAGGGCTTCCAACAAACTGCATCTTGTAATGTTCTGATTGAACTTGGGGTGGATGTCCTTAGATCAATAGTTTGAACAGCAAATGTTGAGTTATTTGTGTTGGATTTATCAGTGGATATTTCTTTAATTGACAGTATGTTTGGCTTTCACATTTTTCACATTTTGATAACTGGTCTTCAAAGTTTTTAACATAAAAAAGTAACTTTTTACTTTTTAGTACTTTTCCAGAACAGTTTAGTTCATTGTTTTTTATGTCAACTAGAATGTGCTTGTTACTTGTACTCTTTTGGTCACTTTAAGATCTAGTTTGTGTTGTCACCTTTATTATCAGTGTATAAATGAACTATTTGTGAGGTTCAGGTCAATTTGTCTAGACTACATTGCTCATGTACTGTCCATTTGAATTGAATTCATGATGGGGAAATTATGGAGCCATGTATATATTATATAGAATTTAGTTCTAAACCCAAAAATTGGATTGATAATGCTATAATGGACAAAACTTACTGACATTTATCTTTTTGCACACTTTTAAAGTGTTAAACATGATTTTATAGTTCATATCTGCATCTGTTTTCTACGATAGCACAAAAACATAACATTTCTCAGGGGAGATAATATTTGTCACTTTTTCAGGCTTGTCAGCATCTATTGCATGGATTTCCAGATGGATAATTTAGATTACAAATTTCCTTCCTCAGTAAATGAAGTTTGTATTGATGTCAGGCACAATGCGGATTTAAAGTACAGATGAGACAAAAATGGAACATTTTAATTCTGTTTTTTTTATTCATCATTGATTTAATTGAATCAGTATGTCAGTTCAATTCAAATGTGTCGAGAGAAAGCATCAGTGTACATGTACAACTTACTGTTTTCAAGATTATTAATACCTTCAGATAATGGATAAAGTTTTTCTGCCACTTCACACACAATGTTAGCACATAGAAATTTTAGATGAATTCATACATGGATATAATGTGTTTCTATAACACCTCAATATTTTATAAGCACAAATTTGCACATGTATATATCAGTATACCAGTGGAGTTTCATAGCCGTGGATTTAAAATGATAAATTTGAAATTCCTTTGGTTTCTTTGAGAATTTCAAAGAAATTCTACTGTGGAAATAGTTGTGTCAATTATTTTGGAGATATATTGTACATTTTTGTCCATATCTGTTCCCACCAGAATGGAGGTCATTGATAAATTGGTAAGGTTTGTGGATTGTATTCTTTTGTGGATGGATTTACCATGGCAGTAACAGGGATTAAAGGGAGCCGAATTCCTGTGACAACTTCACGGAAGGAGACAGTTGCACCACCGCCTAGTAAATTAAAGGTAAGTGCGAGTCAAATGGTGTGACTTACTGGTACATATTTTCATACGTATTTACCGATATTATCTGCCTTACGAAATCACATTTTGTAAGCAAATATATTATATACATATGTCAACAACACACATAGTTGTATGTGCTAAACATGTGAAACATAAACAAATAATTGCCAATTTTTGATGTCAGATGATGTATGTACTGATGGTAACAGATCCTCGATTGAATCATGTTTAGTCTTCTAGAGAATAAATTATTAAATTCCAAAAAACAGATGAACTTCAAAACAAACTGGCAACAACAATTAAAACCTCTTGAACCCTCAAGGTTTAACATATGACTGAATAAATTTAATACCAATTGGCTGTTTTAAGCCTCGATTTTAGATCACATGGTAGTTCACGTGACAGACTACGTGATTTGTAACTTGAACAGTGCAATTAAAAATGACAATTATTATGTAGCTAGAATAGCCCTATCTAAGAATCAAATTTTCACACTGGAAATATATTTAAAAATAAAACCATTTACAACAGAGTTAACACATAGATTGTAAAAGACCTTGGCAATAGCCAATCGTTTTCACTCGATGTTTACAAAAACTGAGCTAAAAATAGTGCTGAAGAAATCTTATAATCTAATCGGGTCAAGCCTATTTTCCGAAAAGAGACTTAAATCCAATGAAAATTATCATTACAATAAAATGTAATGAAACAAAATTTAGATAAAAAAGAATATAAAACTAACACACAAGTAATTTAATTACATATTCGTAACACTATACATTTATTGTATCATTAAATCATTGTGTACCTATACCTGTAGAGATTCATGAAAGACTGTTATGTGATACATAATGGTACAGGTATTACTAATAAAACTTCATAGCAGAGTTTGATCTCATAATTGTAAGGAAAGTATGAATATGTGAATCTTCTTTCAAATCTAGTTTCTTAGCATACTATTCAAAATAACATCAAAAAAAGGTTAAAAGTAGCTCATATTTATACAGACTTTCTACTTGAATAATTGCATTTTCAACTGCTTATGGAAAGCAATTGGATATACCTAGAAGTCACAACAATATAAAACAAGGGTTCTCAACAGCTATGTGCTGAAAATACAAACTTAGATTGCATCATGTAATTTAAACCAAATTTTATGGACATTTTCCTACTTTTTCATGAAACTTTCTCAATATTTTTCATGCTATTGTAGGTGGATAATATCTGGGATATCCTCAGTATTTACTGATATTAAAGAACTATTGCTCATTTGAGAAATAATAGCTGACATCTTTTAACAATAGTTGTTATTTAGGTCAATAAATCTGTATAATTCTGCAAATTGAGTGGTATTTGACTCCTTGTTAGATGGGCATGGTGGGCTGCAAGAGTGATCTCCCTCTTAATAACTCATTACACAGGCATACAACATTAATGTAAGCCAGCTATGTGTGGAGTGCTGAATTTTGTTGAAAGAAAGAATAGTATGTTGATGAATAAATAGTTTAGAAAATTATAAACATTTACCACAAGAAAGGGACATAACTCTAGAAGAATGAATCTGATCATTTAGTATTGAATACTATAGAAGGAACAATGTAAAGATTGCAGATTACCTCACATTGTTGATATCCTCAGCTTTCTAGTTGACACCTAACTATTACAAGACAGAACTAGTGTATTCATATTGGGAAATAAATTCACAAGTTTATATTTTTGAAGCAAATGATGGACAGAATAATTTTGGGAAGCAGATTTTCAAACTTTACATCAACAAAGTAGGTTAAATATTGCACAATCTCAAAATTTCCTGTACATTGATTGAGCAACACAATTGTTTTTGCACAGAGATAGCTAGTGAAATGTTCTTAATATGACTGATCATTGTGAAATCATGGGATTAGAATCAGACCACTAGCAGGGTATCAGTTTCTAAATGAGGGAACGCTGGATACCATATTTAATACTTGGAGATAGGGCCATTAACTTGTTATGACTCTATGGTCCTAAACTAAGTAACAAAAAGTTTGAAAACAAACAAGTTTTGTACAATTCAACCAATAATTTATTTCCCTAGAATACAAGTGAAAATTTGAAAAAGAACTTATAATATTGCAAATTAAATCCCAGTGGTCCATAAAGTTATTTCACAAGTCCAAAATTACAGAGTATTCTGAATTATTTCCAATATTGAATGTGCTGATGTGCCTGTAGTCTTGAATGTGCTAATGGTGCTAACAGTCTTGATGTATGACAATGATATAATCCCAAAAAGCCTTGAATGAATTCACAATAATTCCCAAAATAGTGATTTAGTGTGAAAATAATGATCACTTTTGTAATTCCAGTGAATAAATAAATAAATCCTCTCAAATATTAACTGAAACAGAACTCAGTTTGACTTCTCTAAAGACTGATGTTAAAATAGGAATGAGTATGTTTATTTCTCTAATATATAAAAACCTAAGTCACAACATGAGGACCAGGATGAGGGTTCAAAATTCATTTCTAGAACATTCTAAGTTGTGAACAAGATCAGGAATTTCAAAGTGAAAAACTGATGTCCTAAACTCAGATACAAGTAAACATGTTTACCTTTAGAAACAAGAATCTTAAAACATGATCTAAAGTCATAGAGAAATATTAGCTATGTAATATGTCGTGTAAAGAATAATATTTTTGTCAAGTAGGCCTTAAGCTCATTTACTGGCCAAGGTCATTCACACAATTTAGATATACACAGCATGTAATCATAGAGAAAAGCCAACACACGATTTAGATATACATAGCATGTAATCATAGAGAAAAACCAACACACGATATAGATATACATAACATGTAATCATAGAGAAAAGCCAGCAAAGAATTTAGATATACATAGCACATAATTTAGAGAAAAGCCAAGACACAATTTAGATATACATAGCATGTAATCATATTGAAAAGCCAACACACAATATAAATATAAATATACATAGCATGGAATCATAGAGAAAAGCCAACACACAGTATAGATATACATAGCATATAATCATAGAGAAAAGCCAACACACAATGTAGATATACATAGCATGTAATCATAGAAAAAAGCCAACACACAATATAGATATACATAGCATGTAATCATAGGGAAAAGCCAACAAACAATTTAGATATACGTAGCATGTAATCATATTGAAAAGCCAACACACGATTTAGATATACATAGCATGTAATCATAGAGAAAAGCCAACACACGATATAGATATACATAACATGTAATCATAGGGAAAAGCCAACAAACAATTTAGATATACGTAGCATGTAATCATAGAGAAAAGCCAACACACAATATAAATATAAATATACATAGCATGAAATCATAGAGAAAAGCCAACACACAGTATAGATATACATAGCATGTAATCATAGAGAAAAGCCAACACACAATATAGATATACATAGCATGTAATCATAGGGAAAAGCCAACAAACAATTTAGATATACGTAGCATGTAATCATAGA
Source organism: Megalonaias nervosa (assembly GCA_016617855.1). Classification (NCBI taxonomy): domain Eukaryota; kingdom Metazoa; phylum Mollusca; class Bivalvia; order Unionida; family Unionidae; genus Megalonaias; species Megalonaias nervosa. The sequence goes on from JAECUM010095473.1 coordinate 19,246, forward strand.
GAAAAGTCAACAAACAATTTAGATATACGTAGCATGTAGTCATAGAGAAAAGCCAACACACGATTTAGATATACATAGCATGTAATCATAGAGAAAAGCCAACACACGATATAGATATACATAACATGTAATCATAGAGAAAAGCCAGCAAAGAATTTAGATATACATAGCATGTAATCATAGGGAAAAGCCAACAAACAATTTAGATATACGTAGCATGTAATCATAGAGAAAAGCCAACACACAATATAAATATAAATATACATAGCATGGAATCATAGAGAAAAGCCAACACACAGTATAGATATACATAGCATGTAATCATAGGGAAAAGCCAACACACAATTTAGATATACATAGCATGTAATCATAGAGAAAAGCCAACACACAATATAGATATACATAGCATGTAATCATAGAGAAAAGCCAACACACAATTTAGATATACATAGCATGTAATCATAGAGAAAAGCCAATGCACAATTTAGATATACATAGCATGTAATCATAGAGAAAAGCCAACACACAATATAAATATAAATATACATAGTATGGAATCATAGAGAAAAGTCAACACACAATATAGATATACATAGCATGTAATCATAGAGAAAAGCCAACACACAATATAGATATACATAGCATGTAATCATAGAGAAAAGCCAACACACAATTTAGATATACATAGCATGTAATCATAGAGAAAAGCCAACACACAATTTAGATATACATAGCATGTAATCATAGAGAAAAGCCAACACACAATTTAGATATACATAGCATGTAATCATAGAGAAAAGCCAACACACAAGTTAGATATACATAGCATGTAATCATATTGAAAAGCCAACACACAATATAAATATAAATATAATAACACATAATCATAGAGAAAAGCCAACACACAATATAGATATACATAGCATGTAATTTAAAGAAAAGCCACCACACAATTTAGATATACATAAGATGTAATCATATTGAAAAGCCAACACACAATATAAATATAAATAAACATAGCATGTAATCATAGAGAAAAATCAACACATAATTTAGATATAATAACACATAATCATAGAGAAAAGCCAACACACAATATAGATATACATAGCATGTAATTTAAAGAAAAGCCACCACACAATTTAGATATACATAAGATGTAATCATATTGAAAAGCCAACACACAATATAAATATAAATAAACATAGCATGTAATCATAGAGAAAAATCAACACATAATTTAGATATAATAACACATAATCATAGAGAAAAGCCAACACACAATATAGATATACATAGCATGTAAGCATATTGAAAAGCCAACACACAATATGAATATAAATAAACATAGCATGTAATCATAGAGAAAAACCAACACACAATTTAGATATACATAACATGTAATCATAGAGAAAAGCCAATGCACAATTTAGATATACATAGCATGTAATCATAGAGAAAAGCCAACACACAATTTAGATTTACATAACATGTAATCATAGAGAAAAGCCAACACACAAAACAAATAAAATATTCATAACAGGATGTATCCTATACCTGCTTGGTCTGAAACTGATCAATAATATAGCTTTTATTGGTATGCTGCTTTAGGGACATTGATGTCATTGAGCACATAATTTTTATTGTTTAGAAGGTTTATGCTTATTTCATCGATAAAGTACGGCGTCATCTAGTGTGCAAAATAGTTGTATTTTCTCAAATAATAACACTGATGTCTGTGGAAAATTAATTAGTCGTCTGGTCCATATATGACAGTAGCATATAACACTAGGCCTGTTCATCTGTCCTGCATGTATGTACATTCTTTTGCTTCAACTGCATATTTCTATGGACAGTGTTGAAACTTTGCAGATATTATTGACATGATGTCATCATGTGCATATAACTCTGTCACCATGTCCCATTTTTGTGTCAGATGTGTACATGGTTTATAATATTTCTAGTGTGTGCAACTAAACAACAGCTTTTAATGAATAGCCTTGAAACTTGGCAAATGCTGTCGACATGAGGACAACATGATCATGTCATTCTGTAATGCATTTTTCTAGAGTTATGTCCCATGTTGGTATTGACTGTATATATATATATATATATATATATATATATATATGGTTGATGGTAATACATGGCTTTTAATGAATTGCCCTGAAACATGTAAACATTAATGGCATGAAGTCAACATGCCCATGCAGTTCTCTTATGCATTTGTCTAGGGTTATGCCCCTTTACTGTGTTAACTATATATATGCTGTATATGAGAATTCTTGTGTGTGCAGTTTAAGTCCCACAGCTTTGGCCAGTTTGTTCAAAATTTTGTTTCTAGTTCTCAACTCTTCTACAGTTACCAAACATTTCAAAGGCTTATACGCTAGGGGTAAAAATGGAGTGTATTGATTAAAAATTAAAGGCAGAAGATCACTGACTGAAAGAAGAAACATATCTTTTGCACAAAAATGTCAGTGTTTGATTGTGTACCTTCACTACAGTTTGTGAATGACTTACACATCTAATAAATAAGAAGTGTATTGATTTGTGGTCAAAAAGTTATGGTCATTGAAAGATGAAAAATGTTTTTATTTTTGCTTTGTAACCTTATGGTTATATACCTTGTGCCCTGACCAAAGTTTCTGGAGGGCTTGTATTTAAAAATGGAAGAGGTCGTTTGATTTGGGGTCACTTGTGTCAAAGGTCATGATCAGTATGGTGAAAAAGATGGAATTGTCAGAATAACTTTTGTTCCAGAGTTAAATTCATTGACCAGACTTTTTGAATGGCTTTTGTTTAAGGTAATACTAAAACCTTTAGATTCTGGGCTCCAAAGGTCAAGATGAGGCAGGATCCAATCAGAAATAAAGCTTTCTGCACATTAAGGTTTATTCAAGACTGCATACTTTGACCAGAGGTCCAGGTTATTAAAGTGCACAGTCAATGTCGCCCTTTAAAAACTGTTTAGACATATATGTCATTCATAGTACTAATATTTTAAGCTATGCCCTTTTTTGGTTGAAATGTACATTCTATAAATGATAATTCTGATGTTGGCAGTTTACCCACAGCTTTTGATTAATTGATCTGAAGCTATGCATTTGACACTGACTTCAAGTGAATATGTGCATGTGCTTTTTTGAGCATGCTGTTACATTGTTTTTAGAGTTATGGCCCTTGTTTCTCACTGCATACAAAGGCAGTACAATATGTGAATGATTACCTGGAAAACATGGCTTACTAGTCAGCTATTTCTGCCCTGAAATAAACATTTTATGCATCAGACGACATGTTTTGTCATCATACTCAGATATTTTTTTCTTTTTGCTTTCTTCCGTTTGTTTTGCATGTTAATGCATACATGCAGAGTTATTGCTCTTGTCTACTTTCAGGCAGGGTGAATGAGTGAGGGCATATATGTTCTGTGTACACATTTCTAGTTTCTATATACTATAATGGTCTGAATGTATGGATTATTTTTTGCCATAAGTATTTATGTATTTACTGCATGTGATTTTAGGGCTTAGTGTAATCAGTCATAACGTAGAGCTGTGCTACATGCAAATTAGGCAACTTTGTACTAATGCTTTGTACAAGGCATTCATATTGATAATGATCCAAGGCAAGATAGCAGTCATTTATTGTGATCAGAAAATCAGCTCTAGTATCTGAAAGCATCAATGTTCAGCCACATCATGAATAAATACAACATTTTACCATTACAAAGCCTTAGATCTTGTGCCATCTGAGATGTAAATAATTTTGTAATATGTGTTTTTGTATGGGTTGTTCAGACATGCAGGAGACATCCAAACATCCTGTTGTGCTATGGCTGCTGGACAAACAGAAAATGGAAACCATCCATAGTTAGAAATGTCAGTGAGTGGGAGAACATAGCATACAATAATTAATCAAACAGGGGACCTGTTTATACAGGGACCCAGGAGTTATAATGACTTATCCAAAAAAGATAAAACTAACATTAAAGAGAAATCTTTCATCTCAAAATTCTATTTGAATTTTTTGCTGGAAAAACAACATACAGTGTCAGGGGGGACACATGAAAACCTTCAAATGTTTTGGAAAAGCCATAGGGGACACACTTGAGGCTGATAGCTTATCATTGGCTAAAGGACGATGGTGTGTCCACAAATAAAATGGACAAACTGAGGTGAAACAGCAGACCCAGTTGCACTTTCGTCAGTTTTAAATGAAATCTCTACATAAAGGAAACATCTATATAATTAACACTTGTCCATAAATAATGCTTTCAGAAATTACCAATGAAAGTGGTTGCCAAGTTTTTTTTTCATAAAGGACACTAGTCAAATGTAGATAGATGCAGAGCTCAATTCTCCCTGCATACAGAAGGACAGTTTACCTTGTTAAAAAGATAGAATTTTTTGTTTTTATTTTGTGTGTTCAATTAATCACTTTTAGCTGGAAATATGTTTTTTTTTAAAACTAAATGTAATAAATTTATCAGGGATGCAGCAATATCATTGAATCAGAACATTGGTCAAAGACTTAATATCACTGAATCACAACATTGGTCTAAGACTTAATATCACTGAATCACAACATTGGTCTAAGACTTAATATCACTGAATCACAACATTGGTCAAAAACAGCAGTATCACTGAATGACAAAATTGGTCAAAGACAGAAAAATAAAATCTCTCTCCATGTGAATGTGTAGATACTGATAGCTTCTGGGAGTCTCAGTATAAAAAAAACCTGTCTTAAGAGTACAATTGTCCCATCCCAAAATTTTTTTACCTTTGCTTAAGTTGATACATAGATATGGCAGACTTACCTATGTTGACATTTGACTATACTGCTTCTTGGTTTGAATTATTGTACAAATCGACTATGTAAACCTGGTCCTATATGTAAATGCATTTCTTAGGCCTGATCAAACTTCCAATTGGAAATTTTAAAATTTGTTTCACTGATAAAAAGGTGTAATTCAGTTGTGATGGATGAGTGGTCTTGTCTGTTTAGTAAGCTTTTTTTTCAAACCAGTGTCTTTACAAAATATGTAGAAAGATATTGCTCTCAAAAGTCTTTCTGAAAAATATTTACTTGATTTTGAACAAAAAGGACTGAGTGTCTATTGTACAAATCCACTATGTAAACCTGGTCCTATATGTAAATGCATTTCTTAGGCCTGATCAAACTTCCAATTGGAAATTTTAAAATTTGTTTCACTGATAAAAAGGTGTAATTCAGTTGTGATGGATGAGTGGTCTTGTCTGTTTAGTAAGCTTCTTTTTTCAAACCAGTGTCTTTACAAAATATGTAGAAAGATATTGCTCTCAAAAGTCTTTCTGAAAAATATTTACTTGATTTTGAACAAAAAGGACTGAGTGTCTGTTGTAAAATCATTTATCTGTTGTTCAGATGCCTTCATGACTAGGTCATTCAAGTTTTAGAAGTCAGCTAGGTTTTGCACTTCCTTTTTTTCTGGTTTGTATCCTTAAAGTTTGTACTTACATATTCATGATTATTTCACGATCACAGACTCACTAGACAAAAATGGGGTCAATTTTGATTACCTCACCCACTAGACAAAACCTGGGCAAATTTTGATTACCCCACCAACTAGGTGAAAACGGGGCAAATTTTATGTAGGTAGGAAGGTCTTCTTTATTATACAGGCAATTCCCTCCCTTCTTTCTTCCTCCACTCAAAGGACAGTTTCCCTTGACACACAGTTATAGCATAGATGTATGTATCACTACGTACAAAGGACAGTTTCCCTTGTTACACAGAAATGGCTTAGATATGTCTCACTGCATACAAAGGACAGTTTCCCTTGTCACTCAACTATGGCTTAGCTGTTTTACTGCATACAAAGGACATCCTTTGTCACACAGTCATAGCATAGATGTCTCACAGCATATAAAGGACAGTTTCTCATGTTACACATCAGTAGCTTAGATTTCTCAATGCATACAAATGACAGTTTCCCTCATTATAAAGAAGCATATATTTCTCACTGCATACAAAAGACAGTTTGCTTTGTCACACAACTATGGCTTAGATTTCTCACAACATACAAAGGGCAATTCCCTTTGTTACACAGCAGTAGCTTAGTTGTCTCACTACATATAAAAGGCAGTTTCCCTTGTCAGACATCAATAGCTTAGATGTCTCACTGCATACAAAGGACAGTTTCCCTTGTCAGACATCAATAGCTTAGCTGTCTCACTGCATACAAAGGACAGTTTCCCTTGTCAGACATCAATAGCTTAGATGTCTCACTGCATACAAAGGACAGTTTCCCTTGTCAGACATCAATAGCTTAGCTGTCTCACTGCATACAAAGGACAGTTTCCCTTGTCAGACATCAATAGCTTAGATGTCTCACTGCATGCAAAGGACAGTTTCCCTTGTCAGACATCAATAGCGTAGCTGTCTCACTGCATGCAAAGGACAGTTTCCCTTGTCAGACATCAATAGCTTAGATGTCTCACTGCATACAAAGGACAGTTTCCCTTGTCAGACATCAATAGTTTAGATGTCTCACTGCATACAAAGGACAGTTTCCCTTGTCAGACATCAATAGCTTAGATGTCTCACTGCATACAAAGGACAGTTTCCCTTGTCAGACATCAAAAGCTTAGATGTCTCACTGCATACAAAGGACAGTTTCCCTTGTAACACATCTCGTTTTAGCTATACATAGAATGACTTGACTCTGCCTGCCTTGGCATGATATGATCCTAAAGTATTACAATATCGTAAACCACCAAGAACTAAATCGCAAATTACTTTTGATTGACACCATAATGATTAAATAAAATAGTATATTGTGTTGCAGTTTCTATATTAGTTTGACAACTAACAACAAATTCCACTTGAAAAATGTACATCATTCAGACTTCAGCATGTTCATGTTTCCTTAGCAACTTAATCTATCACCATAGTGATGATACTTATAATTATATTACATATGTATTCAATCATTTTTTCTTTCAATATTTATTTTACAAAAAGCCTGATATAAAATAATAAAAAATGTTGAAAACATATTTCTTAAAATTTTGGATGCAAAATGTTTTAGTGATGACCATTCCTCCTCATCAAGCAGCCGTTTGTAATGACTGATGAGGATTGTTGGATTATATCAGACCAAAAGCCTGTCAGACTTAAGTTGCATATTACTGAAATCATTGACTTTCTGGCTTTACAGATTAAAGAGAAAACCAGTTTTGCCACATGACCATATGACCCATACTTATAAAGTCCATGCAACTGGTGCTTAGTGTCCTTTTAAAGAAAGAGGGAATCTGTTGTCCAGACAACCCCAGACGGGTTGAAGGTTACACTAGGGTGGGAACTTAAGTCCTGAAGTTTTTAGCTAATATATTTTGAGAATCCTCCTCATTTATCACATTCAAATGCTTGGAGTGGGGATTCTTTTTCCATATCAGGCCAAATGCTTGTCAGATTGAATTTGTATATTTGATTGATGACATATTCAAACTTGGCCACAAAAGAATCAAAAACAAAAGCAACCATTTCTTGAAACTTTATAACCAATCTACTCACATTAGGAAGCAAAGTAAAATCCATATTTAATAGTCACTTGACATATTATTCAATAATAAAGTTCATGATTTCGTTAAATACAAAGAAAGGTCACTTGATTCATATTCAGTAATAAAATTCCTCTTTTCATTATGCACAAATTAAAGTCTCTTGACACATATTCAGTAATAAAATTCCTCATTTCATTACATTCAAGCTTAGTGGACTGTCAAATTAAAAAGTGGTTCATCCAGGCCTGTCTCTGAAGGACTGCATTGGTGGACATCTTCTCTGGCTGGACAGAATCCTCGTCATAGAAGCAATTGACACCAATGTGTTGTATCCAAAATCTACTTAAAAGATAAACCTGTAGATGTAGCTGTTGTTGTGGATGCTGTATGTTCTTAAGGTGTATTTTAAATACTAACTATCTAACCCACCATCTCAAGATCATTTTTTCAGCCAATATGAGATTGTTGAAGTAGCTACAGGCAAAAAAGTTTGAAATGAAATGCCTGGTAAATATTTTTCTTGATTTATGATGTACTTACAGGGCATTGACTGTTTTTGATGATTTCAGGGCACAGACAGCTTTTGATGACTTCAGGGCATAGACATTTGTTATGATTTCAGGGCATAGACATTTGTTATGATTTCCGGGCATAGACATTTTTTATGATTTCAGGGCATAGACATTTTTTATGATTTCAGGACATAGACATTTTTTATGATTTCAGGGCATAGACATTTGTTATGATTTCAGGGCAGAGACATTTTTTATGATTTCAGGGCAGAGACATTTTTTATGATTTCAGAACATAGACATTTTTGATGATTTCAGAGGCTTCCCATGTTTTGAAATCCTCAAAAGCACTGGGATGGTAAAGACAGTCTGATCATTCCGAATCACCATGTTGTCAAAATCATGAAAGGATAAATTTGAAAGTTAACACTTTCAGATCTGGAGAGTGCAAAAAAGTGCTGACAAATCTAAAACCTTTATAACATCCCAGGTAAACGAATATCTAGGTTTTTAAGGTCAGGTTTTCAAAATTCCACTCACTACTCTGCTGACCAGGTTATTGTCAATTTATTCTGAATTCCCTGTACAAGCCAAAGTCTTTGCCAACATTGATCTACCAGTGTTTACAATGATTTAAGGGTACCCTTGTCTATGAAGAGAAATTATAAATAAAAGTTGTTCACATTTGGTGTAACAGGGTTAGCCCTCCATTTACTACACCACAAAACCCATCTTTTCCAAGCCAAGTTGTATTGTTCAGTCATTGACTGTCTTCATGACATGGTTGTTGTTGCTGTTTTGAGTTTAACACCATTTCTTAATGCAAAATAGGCTCCATGAGGCAGCTGTTATAACTGGTGTTACAGGAAGAACCCAGAAAAGCCCCTTCAAGAACCACCAACACACAGGAAGCTACTGGCGGATACTCAGACCCATGAGGATAGAGGTGAGAGGGCAGTGATTGGTAAAGGGAGGAAGCTACTGGCGGATACTCAGACCCATGAGGATAGAGGTGAGATGGCAGTGATTGGTAAAGGGGAGCGCTCTAGACCACATGGTCACCCAGGGCTCCTTCATGAATTAGAGACAAAGTCTTTAACTGAGTCTGACTTACATGGCCTTCCAGTCCAGCCCCAGTACAGTACTGCTTATCAAATGACTTTCATTGGCTTTCCAGTCTAGTCACAATACAGTAATGCTTATCAAATGACTTACATGACTTTCCAGTCTAGCTGCAATACACTGTTGCTTTTTAAAGACATTTGATGAAGCAGTGGGTGGCTCTCTTGACTGAGGAAGATAGGGGAGATTTCTCTGCTTTGTGAGAAGGACTGTTATTTTATATATTCTTTGTAATAACATTGGAAACCAAATCTGAGTTGGCCAAAGAGGAATAACTGATCTTGAGAAATTTTGGCTTGGACCTGGGTAGGATCCTGAAAGTAGGGAAAATATAGGTGAGAAAACTCCCTTGGAACATGTTCTGGATCAGGGTGCCAGAATATGTATGGTTTAATTTAAAGATTTAGGCAAGGAGCAAATAAATCTATGTTTGGGTTAAAAAGTACTATGAATAGTTTTGGGATTGAGTGTCCATTCACTTGAATAACTAAACTTTCTGGACAAGGAATCTGCAAGAATGTTGGTGTGGCCTGGAACATGAATTGCAGAAGAAAAATTATGTTACATTCAAAAACCCTGGAGCCAGATATCTCAGGCCAGAAGTAAAGAAGCTCTTTTTTGATCCACCCTTATTATGTATGTAAGCTACAGATGTTGTATTGTCAGTTTTAATCAAATGTTGAACATTGTTTTGAGAAGCACAGAGACTCTGTAAGCCATTGCTTTTGCATCTTGAAGATTTATACAATTGCTTGTCTCCTTTAACTCCATCTACCATTAGCAGATCTGTGCACTCCATCTGCAAGAATTTTTACATTTTCACCCAAACCAAGTAAGGTTATCTATTTCCTAGTAAACCTAGAAGAAAATTCCCCTTCCACTTTAAATTTCAGAAGAAAAAAAAGGGTCAAGTGAAACAGCTTGGAACAAAGAGGTAAACATGCCAATCATTCATGAAACCTCCCTCATTGTACATGCTGAGGAGAATCAAATCTCTTTACATCTGTCCATTATCTTGTGTAATTTCTCATGTGGCAAGATATAGTAGACTGAGCAGAATTGATAATGAAATGCAGGTGAACTTTGAACTGAATAAGAGTCAGGATGGATTTCTCAGGATTTCTTTGGTAACTTGCATTATGTATGACATGCAACAATATATGTGTATTGCTCCCACAAAGAGATCTGGCATGATTCCTAACCAGTATGCAGTAAGAGGGCATAATTCATTTAATCCTCATTTAAAGCAAAACTAGTTTTCAAAATTTAAGTGACTTCCTTCTTTTTTGCTCCAAAATAGTGTTCTCAACCTGTTTAGAAACCAGGATGATGCCATTGGTAGTGAACTCAGAATTTTAATGGACAATTTGGAAGAGGACTTTATGCCCAGGAAAGGATCTGTCATCCAATGGAAATAATCAGAAAATAGCATTGTGCCTGGTTGAACCAGAACCTGGTCATGGCCACCTTTATTTCAGTTAATATCAATGGACATATTGCAATGAGAAAACTGGAAAAAAACGAAGAACTATCATAAAATTAAAATTTCAGTGCCAGGTACCTGGATAATGTCAAGCTATCCACAAAATTAGTTCATGGGCTTTTATAAATATGGGTCATATGGTCATGTGACATAACTGGTTTTGCCTTACAATCTATACAGCCAGATAGTCAGTACTTCAGTAATATACAACTTCAGTCTGACAGGCTTTTGACCTAATATGGGAAAAGAATTGAATTTGTAAATTTTATAAAATGACAGTCATGTACGTGTCAGTGCATAAAACTGAATGTTTGCTGTGAATGTGAGGATATGCACTAACACCTAACCAGTGATTTTATTTGTAAGCAGTCAACTTCAGTCACTGATTATTTTTAATTGATTGACAGTTTCTGATAGGTCCATTGTATGCACACATATATAATGAAAATCACAAAGTATTAAAAAATGCAAAATGTAATCAACTTTGATTGTGAACCTGGAATTACTAAAATTATAGAAATTTAGTAGCATCAAATGACAAAAATGGTTAGATATTGACTTGACATTAATGGCTGCATTTCAGTATTGCTGTAATATTGATTTATCCCCTAACCTCTAATCTGTATCCTTTGACTTGTAACCTTTAGCCACTAACCCCTGATCCTTACCCCTAACACTTAACTTTTAACCTGTAACCTCTAACTTTAACCTTTAACCTGACCCTTAACCACTGGCCCCCAAACCCTTAGCCTCAAACCCCTAACCCTTAGCTTCAAATCCCATCCCTTAACCTCTTACCCATAACCTCTAATCTCTAAAATCAAAGTTGTAATCTTTAACCTTTAATCCCTAACCAATTCTAAAAAATAATTTAAATCTGAAATATATATATCCACATCATAGAAATTCTTGATTATTTGCCACACAATAACTCTGATCTTACTGAGTAAATTATAATTATTCTGAATTAAACTTCTCTTTACAGAGATGAATTTGAAATTACTCGGCTAATGTCAAGAATACATGTTTAATGAAAGAACAGGTTAGTCTGTTTAGTTTGTGTCAGTATGCATCCAGGCATGCTTAATGAAAGAACAGGTTAGTGTGTTTAGCTTGTGTCAGTATGCATCCAGGCATGTTGCCAGTTTCCTTGAATTTTGCAGCTGAACATTAATATCACATAACCATGTAATTTCCTTTGCCAGTGAAATCTTTTTCACTTTAATCTAGGGATTAATCTGTTGGAGATTAAACTTTATGCTGCTGTCTGTATCGATCTGGTGACACACTTCGGATGGCCCAATCAGTGTATTATAATAATAAAAAATGGTATCAGTCTGGTATCTTCATACAGCATGACAGGATTTTAATTGAATTACATATTGTACTCTCTGGCTTGGAACTAATTTTGTTTAGCTAACCTGGCTGTAAGGACAAGTGAGTTTATGGTGTGGCACTGTGTATCTATCAACAATTGGTATTTTAAACTTCTTCTCAATCCTCATGTAACCAGTTTTGACCAAATTTGGCAAAGATCATCCTGGCATAAATGACTTTAAGATTTATACAAATGATGCTAATCGAACATCAGATACATTGCTAAAAGTAGAAAACCCTTTTAACAGTTGCATTTAAAAAAACCACTGTACACACTTTGATAAAACTTGAACATTTCAAGTTCATACAAATGAGATTAAGCTGCAGTTATTAAAAATATAAAAATACTGTCTGACATTCATCAACAATTGCTGTTTTCAACTTCTTTTCAAAACCCACCAGATCAATTTCACTTAAACTTGGCACAGAATATCCTACTATTGTACAAATGCTGCTGATCAAGTATGACATTTAAATGACTTTTTTCTCCTTAAGCAATGAGTACAAATTGTGATCATATTTGAAAGAAAGCATACTGTTATGAAGACCTTTCAGTTTTATACACCTGATGCTTATTTATTTAATAAAGATGTAAAAACACAATATATTGTTGAAATGTACTGATTCAAAATGGCTGCCAATGCTTAACAGGTTTGCGGCAGCTGTTCTGTTTCTCATGTCTTATGTGTTTGTTGAATGTATTCATCTACATCGGTGGTTTTGTCATGTATTGGCTGTTCTGTTGGAGTGTGTTTCTTCATTTGCTTCTTTTAGTGGGGACTGTTAGACTTTTTCAGTCATTTTGCACCACAAGTAACTACAGCTGTCTTTTGCTTTGAACCCAACATCATCATTTTATACTCACCAGTCAACCCATTATGCTAGAATGGACCCTCATTAATTGCATTAAATAACAGTTTCTTGGTGCACCATACTGAATTGTGCACTAAACTTAAGAACCGGGAACTACATTCGTCTTTACTTAAATATAAATGGCAGCAAAAAAATGAAAGGTTGTCAGGCAGTGAGCTATATCAAGTTGTTCCCATGCCACTCCAACAGAGGAGGAATTGCTGTCATTGCAAAGAACTCCATGAATTCACTGTCTTAACTACACTATGACTTTCAATTTTGAATACACAATGTTTGAACTGGTCCTCACCTCAATGGCAATGGAACAGAGGTTAGTCCATTCTTTCTGCCTCTACTGCACTCCTTGACAAAAACAACAAGCTGACTGAATCTTTCTTTTTGGAGCAGTTTCCTAACCTCATGGAGCATGGAAAAATTTGATAGGTGGCGATCTCATTATTCTTGAAGATTTCAATTTTCACTTTGATGGTCCTGGAAATCCATACACATCAAAACTCCAGATTAATCTCTGCCTGACTACTCCCAAATTTTTCTGGTTTCCTTGAAAGGGGGAAAGTATGATATTGCTTGGATGGGGAGGTCTTCCAATTTTGAGCTCTGTTGTTTGGCCTAGCCTCGGCACCCAGAATGTTTACCAAGGCCATGGAAGTTGCATCCCATTGAATGTTACTAGGTATCCCAATCCTACAATATTTCAACAATTGGTTGATCTACAATGGCCAGCTAGAGTCCCTCAGACAAGACCTGTTTCACTTTTGGTCTATAGTGACCAGGTTGGGTTTTCTACCAAACTTAGAAACATGAGCTCACTCCATCTGAAGACTTTGTCTATGTGAAGATGAATTTCACCACAAACAAAGGATTAGTCTGAGTCCTTCAGTATGGAGTAGACAAGATCCTGAGAATGAAGACCATGTTATCAGATCTTTTTCTTTCTCTGCCGGTGATCTTGTATCCCTCGGCAGACTACACTTGCGTCCTCTCCAGTTTCACATTTGAGTGGCATCAAACCCACACAGGAACCACTTGAATGCTCAGATTTTTTCTTAGTCAGGAGTTCCACCATGATCTCATTTAATGCTGGACAAATTGGGACCTGTTTCTTGCCAGCATCCCCATGCACCTCATCAATGAACCCCATTCTTACTTGTTCACAAACATGTCAGATTCAGGATGAAGCACCCATCAAGAGTCAGATGGACTTATTCTTCAGGTTTCATGGTCCTCAGAAGAATTATTATCCACATCAACATTTTGGAAATGAGGGCAGAGTTCTTAGCCCCAGCGATTGTGGTTCAGTGATCTTCTGTCTTCTCCATCTGCTGGTCAGGACCACCCAGGATGTTTCCCTCAGAGGAGGAATCTCCAGTCACAAAATACAGGGGCTGCCTCCTACACAACAGCATACAGATTCTCCACCTTCATGCTTGGCTCATCTCAAACAAACTCTCCACAAAGAAAAGTTTTCAGGCCAAATTGTCAGGTGCATCATTCAGTCTGAGAGTAGATCAATGTCTAAAGTGTATGATGCCAAATTGAAAAATTTTGTGATTGGTGTAGTAGAAAATGGGTAAATCCTGGCTTATTTTCTTCTCTTCCTTTTCAAAGAAAGAAAACATTGGATAGTTTCCACTATTAAGGGCTATTACCAGATTCCTTCCTTTCCTGCACTGAGCTCCCACAAAGTTAAGGTGCTTCCACAAGAGGAACGAAGATGGCAGTGCACATGATCATTGTGTATGGGGTATCCCATGGGTATTCCAGTGTTCTGGGATCTTCCGTGCCACCCAAAAATGGGAGGACAAAATTTTGGTCATTCGGTCAGGATATATTCTGCCCAGAAAATTACCAGCTGTGCAGTAGCAAATGTTTTACATCATTAAAATTAGTTTACATTTCACACCAAAAGAATAAAAAACGTTTTCTTTAAAACTGTGCAAGTTAGAGCCAAGTAATCCACTATCTTGTTCTGATATCATTATCAGTTTCAACTTTTGAAGTTGAGTCTAAGCATTGTAAATAGCCATTTAATAATTCAAGATAAACACACATAAATGTATGCTTGCTGTTTGCACTAACAATCCACAACTCATAGTATGAAACAAAGGATTATGTCGATAGAATAAGGAGTTTTAGGGGTGAGTGTGCTGTAAAATTTCTGTTGTATATTTTAAAACAGCAGATTTCTTGAATTGTGGATTGTAATCAATGTAACTATAATATTTAAAAGACTAGAAATATTGGAACAGTTAAATCACATCAATTGTCCCTACACCATGATGATGAAAGTGTTCACCAGCATGCAGTGGGAGTGAAATTCTCTTACCAGTATAAAAGTATAGTTTTTTATTTCTTGCCTCACTAATCCAGTCACTTATTTTATAGTGCAATCAGTGAAGTTCTGTTATTATTATAATAGAAGATAATTATTCTGTTTGCTTAAGCAAATATGGGTATGTGTTTTACATGATGTGTATGACAATGCCAGTGTTTTACATGATGTGTATGACAATGCCAGTGTTTTACATGCAGGTCTTTTATTCATGTGCAAGAATTTCCATGGTTTAGTTCATTTCAACGGAAATTTAACTCTGCAGCCAGAGCAGAAATCAATTGTACTTTATGATAGATGATATATGAACACTGCTTGCCTCAGCAGTTGTGTCATGTTTTGTTCCTTTTTGTGGAAAATCTATATGGCTGTTGCATTGTCCATATGTCTACAGTAATTCAGATAAAATGTATAGAGTATGACTTTACTCCAATGTACCATTGTCAATATGTCTGCAGTAATTCAGACATAATGTATAGAGTATGACTTTACTCCAATGTATCATTGTCAATATGTCTGCAGTAATTCAGACATAATATATAGAGTATGACTTTACTCCAATGTATCATTGTCAATATGTCTGCAGTAATTCAGACATAATGTATAGAGTATGACTTTACTCCAATGTACCATTGTCAATATGTCTGCAGTAATTCAGACATAATGTATAGTGTATGACTTTACTCCAATGTACCATTGTCAATATGTCTGCAGTAATTCAGACATAGTGTATAGAGTATGACTTTATTCCAATGTACCATTGTCAATATGTCTGCAGTAATTCAGACATAATGTATAGTGTATGACTTTACTCCAATATACCGTTGTCAATATGTCTGCAGTAATTCAGACATAGTGTATAGAGTATGACTTTATTCCAATGTACCATTCATTTTACTGTCACATTTTACAGTAATCTCTTGGTAAAATTATTACCAACAAAGCAGCAAAATTTGGGATTTTATTTTGATGGATGACTGAAAGTAAAGCACGTAAAAAATTTCCAAATAATTTTTTGTTCTTCCCAATAATGATTTTCTAAGAACTGCTGTGATGATCATCTGGGAAGTATAATTTCTCCTGATGTCATTCCTGGTCATTAGAAGTATCTTTACACTTTGCGAGTAGATTTACAGTTTTACCAGGTATACTCCATTGTTCAAGTATCGTATATACTCACTTATAAGTTGAGTCAAACTGCAAACAACTTAGATCCTGATCTCCTGTAGAAAAATGTTTCTGCAGATCAAGGTCTGTGCTGTTTGATCTGATTACTTCTAATAAACTGCAGTTTGCAGTTGGACTTGTCCTATAAGCAAGTATATATGGTATACATTTTACCTAAAGCAAGTATATATGGTATACATTTTACGTAAAGCGAGTATATATGGTATACTTTTTACCTAAAGCTAGTATATGTGGTATACATTTTACCTAAAGTGAGTATATATGGTATACATTTTACCTAGAGCGAGTATATATGGTATACTTTTTACCTAAAGTGAGTATATATGGTATACATTTTACCTAAAGCAAGTATGTATGGTATACATTTTACCTAAAGTGAGTATATATGGTATACATTTTACCTAAAGGGAGTATGTATGGTATAAATTTTACCTAAAGCAAGTATATATGGTATACATTTTATCTAAAGTGAGTATATATGGTATACATTTTACCTAAAGGGAGTATGTATGGTATAAATTTTACCTAAAGCAAGTATATATGGTATACATTTTACCTAAAGCGAGTATATATGGTATACATTTGACCTAAAGCGAGTATATATGGTATACATTTTTCCTAAAGTGAGTATATATGGCATACTTTTTACCTAAATTCTGCTTATCAACATTTAATTTTTAGCAATATATCAGCCAACTAACTAACCACCCAACCAAGCAATCCAATCCAATCAATGAATCAAAAAATAATTTAAAATGTTAACATTTATTAAGACCAGAAGAGACTTGTATGTTTTAGTGGATGGCATGAGATTTCTATTAATGATCATGAATATCAAAGCATTTATATGATGAAAGAGTAGAAAAGCTTTCTGTCATTCCCATTTGTCTGTTTACAGTGAGAGTTCATAAAAATCTTCAGATCTGTTTGTCTCCTAATTAGGAAAAGATTAATCAGTTCATATTCTCCTGTTAATTATTGATATTTAATGGTGTGTCATGAGATTGATATTAATTTTCTGCCTCTTTACTGCATGCCTTAGTGCTTCCCACACACTTAGTGCTTCCCACACACTTAATGCTTCCCAAACACTTCGTGCTTCCCACACAGTCTTAGTGCTTTCCACACACTGTATTAGTGCTTGCCACACTCTTAATGCTTCACAAACTAAGTACTTCCCATCACACAGTCTTAGTGCTTTCCACACACTGTCTTAGTGCTTTCCAAACACTGTATTAGTGCTTGCCACACTCTTAATGCTTCACACACTAAGTACTTCCCACCTCACAGTCTTAGTGCTTTCCATACTGTATTAGTGCCTGCCACACTCTTAAAGCTTCACACACACTAAGTACTTCCCATCACACTGTCTTAGTGCTTTCCACACACTGTATTAGTGCTTGCCACTCTCTTAATGCTTCACACACACTAAGTACTTCCCATCACACTGTCTTAGTGCTTTCTACACACTGTATTAGTGCTTGCCACACTCTTAATGCTTCACATACTCTTAATGCTTCACACACCCTTAATGCTTCACACACACTAAGTACTTCCCATCACACTTTTTTCATGTTTTCCACACACTGTATTAGTGCTTGCCACACTCTTAATACTTCACACACTAAGTACTTCCCATCTCACAGTCTTGTTGCTCTCCACACTGTATTAGTGCCTGCCACACTCTTAATGCTTCACACACACTAAGTACTTCCCATCACACTGTCTATGTGCTTTCCACACACTCACACACTAAGTACTTCCCATCACACTGTCTTAGTGCTTTCCACACACTGTATTAGTGCTTGCCACTCTCTTAATGCTTCACACACACTAAGTACTTCCCATCACACTGTCTTAGTGCTTTCCACACACTGTCTTAGTGCTTTCCACACACTGTATTAGTGCTTGCCACACTCTTAATGCTTCACACACTAAGTACTTCCCATCTCACAGTCTTAGTGCTTTCCACACTGCATTAGTGCCTGTCACACTCTTAATGCTTCACACACACTAAGTACTTCCCATCACACTGTCTATGTGCTTTCCACACACTCACACACTAAGTACTTCCCATCACACTGTCTTAGTGCTTTCCACACACTGTATTAGTGCTTGCCACTCTCTTAATGCTTCACACACACTAAGTACTTCCCATCACACTGTCTTAGTGCTTTCCACACACTGTATTAGTGCTTGCCACTCTCTTAATGCTTCACACACACTAAGTACTTCCCATCACACTGTCTTAGTGCTTTCCACACACTGTCTTAGTGCTTTCCACACACTGTCTTAGTGCTTTCCACACTAAGTACTTCCCAACACACTGTCTATGTGCTTTCCACACACTCACACACTAAGTACTTCCCATCACACTGTCTTAGTGCTTTCCACACACTGTATTAGTGCTTGCCACTCTCTTAATGCTTCACACACACTAAGTACTTCCCATCACACTGTCTTAGTGCTTTCCACACACTGTATTAGTGCTTGCCACTCTCTTAATGCTTCACACACACTAAGTACTTCCCATCACACTGTTTTAGTGCTTTCCACACACTGTATTAGTGCTTGCCACACTCTTAATGCTTCACACACTCTTAATGCTTCACACACACTAAGTACTTCCCATCACACTGTCTTAGCACTTCCAGCACAGTGAGAAACAGTTTTTACTTTATTGTATTATGTAAAAGTTGCAGTGGCTGGGTGGTTAGTTTATCATCCTTGAAATCATACCATTAGATCAGTCAGGGTTTGCTGCTGCAGTGTGTCCATAGAAAAAGGCACATTATATTTTTTGCATAAATATCCCTTCATGTGTTGGTGTGCAGTTAAACACCCAACCCAAATCCAATGTAACCTAATGCAAAGGTATATTAGACTTAGACTGAATGTCTTGGAATGTGCTGGCTATACACCGTTCGTAAGACTTAGATCTGCTGTCTCACAATTCACTAGCTGTACAGTGATAATAAGGCCCAGATTTATTGTCTTAGAATGTGCTGGCTGTACAGTGATAATAAGGCCCAGATTTATTGTCTTAGAATGTGCTGGCTGTACAGTGATAATAAGGCCCAGATTTATTGTCTTAGAATGTGCTGGCTGTACACTGGTTGTATGAAGTCCTAAGATCCAGATCTGCTGTCTCAGAAGGTGCTCGAGGCTTTAAACTGATAATAAGACCCAGGTCAACTGTATCAGAATGCACTGGCTGTACACTGATCACATGACCCAGGTCAACTGTATCAGAATGCACTGGCTGTACACTGATCACATGACCCAGGTCAACTGTATCAGAATGCACTGGCTGTACACTGATCACATGACCCAGGTCAACTATATCAGAACGCATTGGCTGTACGCTGATCACAAGACCCAGGTCAGCTGTATCAGAATGCAATGGCTGTACACTGATCACAAGACCCAGATCAACTGTATCAGAATACTCTGGCTGTACACTGATTGCATGACCCAGGTCAACTGTATCAGAATATTCTGGCTGTACACTGATTGCATGACCCAGGTCAACTGTATCAGAATACTCTGGCTGTACACTGATTGCATGACCCAGGTCAACTGTATCAGAATATTCTGGCTGTACACTGATTACGTGATCCAGGTCAACTGTATCAGAATATTCTGGCTATACACTGCATAAGACCATAAGCAGAAAGCATCTGCTGGCACATCATGTAATGGTAGATCTGGATCTATGCTATTTGCAGCCTGTTGGGGATTATTATAAAAAAAAAATATGGTTTTTCAAAGTCTGAGACTACTCATGTGGTAATGCATCTAGTTTGAATACTTGACAGTCTTCAAGGTAATCAAATAGTGGTTGTCTCCCTTGAACCTGAGGTCTCTTGTAATAATGTATGTTCTGAATTTTATATTTTTTTAACCCATTTATTATGCCAAGAGCTTATATTTCCTTTACTGTTGGCAATATTTAATTCAGTAATACAGTAGTCATTAATTATAGAACTACTTAGCTCTAAGTTTGCTTGCCTTGCATGGAGTTAATTCAACAATGGAATCCATTACCATTCCTGTGTTGTATGAGTTACTGTTATACTGCGATCCATGACCATTCCTGTGTTATATGAGTTACTGTGTTATACCGGGGCCTATGACTATTCCTGTTATATGAGTTACTGTGTTATACTGGGATCCATGACCATTCCTGTGTTAAATGAGTTACTGTATTATACTGAGATCCATGACCATTCCTGTTATATGAGTTATCGTGGTATACTGAGATCCATGACCATTCCTGTTATGTGAGTTACTGTATTATGCTGAGATCCATGACCATTTCTGTTATATGAGTAATCGTGGTATACTGAGATCCATGACCATTCCTGTTTTATATGAGTTATTGTGGTATACTGAGATCCATTACCATTTCTGTGTTATATGAGTTACTGTATTATACTGAGATCCATGACCATTCCTGTTATATGAGTTATTGTGGTGTACTGAGATCCATGACCATTCCTGTGTTATATGAGTTACTGTATTATACTGAGATCCATGACCATTCCTGTTTTATGAGTTACCATGTTCTACTGAGATCCATGACCATTCCTGTGTTATATGAGTTACTGTATTATACTGAGATCCATGACCATTCCTGTTTTGTATGAGTTATCGTGGTATACTGAGATCCATGACCATTCCTGTTTTATATGAGTTACTGTGTTATGCTGGGACCTATGACCATGCCTGCATTGTATGAATGACTATAATACTGGTACCTATGATCATACTTGTGTGCATGAATTACTGGATTATGCTGGGATCCATGAGCATACTTGTGTTGTATGAGTTACTGTGTTATACAGGGATATGTGGTGATACTTGTGTTGTATGAGTTACTGTGTTATACAGGGATATTTGATGATACTTGTGTTATAGGAGTTAGTGTGTTATACAGGGATATGTGATGGTACTTTTGTTATATGAGTTACTGTGTTATACAGGGATATTTGATGATACTTGTGTTATATGAGTTATTGTGTTATACAGGGATATGTGGTGATACTTGTGTTGTATGAGTTACTGTGTTATACAGGGATATGTGTTGATACTTTTGTTATATGAGTTACTGTGTTATACAGGGATATTTGATGATACTTGTGTTATATGAATTATTGTGTTATACAGGGATATGTGTTGATACTTGTGTTGTATGAGTTACTGTGTTATACAGGGATATGTGGTGATACTTTTGTTATATGAGTTACTGTGTTATACAGGGATATTTGATGATATTTGTGTTAAATGAGTTACTGTGTTATACAGGGATATGTGTTGATACTTGTGTTGTATGAGTTACTTTGTTATACAGGGATATGTGTTGATACTTGTGTTATAGAGGGATATGTGATGATACTTGTATTATATGAATTACTTTCTTACACTAGGATCCATGACCATACCAGTACATTATGAGTTATTATGTTATACTGTGGCACTTTGTAAAGGAATGGATATTGGATTTGATTCTGTTGTCTGTATGTCACAATGAATTTGTGTTCCTGATATCACAAAAAATATTGAATCAAACCCAAATGTAATTTAATATGTGATCTCTTCTACAGAGGTGCCAAAGGCATGGTTGTTCTGTATCATTGATTCATTGACCTGAATCTATTGTCATCTCTCTAGTTATTACTTTTTATTTGCATATAAAGGACATGATAGCAGCCAGTACTTGATTTGCCATTTTTTTATCAGTCTGTTATACATCTCAGTATTTATAGTTTGCCTGTGTAAACAGGGTAGTCCAAGAAAAACAATCACATAATTAATGTCCATTAGGTCTGATGGGTAAATAGGGTCATCAGATTGGAAATTAATCCATTAGGTCTGAGGATGGATTAATACAGGTATCAATTGGAAATTAGCATATTATGCCTGATGATTGATAAATATGGATATTAATTAGAATTTAACCCATTGACAAAGGTCTGTGGATTTATAAATACAGCCATCAGACTGGAAGTTAGCCCATAAAGTCTGAAGCTGGATACATGCAGTGATCAGATCCATTAGGTGTCATGATGGATAAATACAGAAATTAGCTGGAAATGATCCCATTGACATAAGGTCTGATGATGGATAAATAGATATCAGTTGGAAATGCTCCTATTGACATAAGGTCTGATGATGGATAAATACAGGCTTCAGTTAGAAATGCTCCCATTGACAAGGTCTGATGATGGATAAATACAGGCATCAGTTAGAAATGCTCCCATTGACAAGGTCTGATGATTGATAAATACAGGCATCAGATGGAAATGATCCCATTGACAAGGTCTGATGATGGATAAATACATGCATCAGATGGAAATGCTCCCATTGACATAAGGTCTGATGATGGATAAATACAGACATCAGTTGGAAATGCTCCCATTGACATAAGGTCTGATGATGGATAAATACAGACATCAGTTAGAAATGCTCCCATTGACAAGGTCTGATGATTGATAAATACAGGCATCAGATGGAAATGATCCCATTGACAAGGTCTGATGATGGATAAATACATGCATCAGATGGAAATGCTCCCATTGACATAAGGTCTGATGATGGATAAATACAGACATCAGTTGGAAATGCTCCCATTGACATAAGGTCTGATGATGGATAAATACAGACATCAGTTAGAAATGCTCCCATTGACAAGGTCTGATGATTGATAAATACAGGCATCAGATGGAAATGATCCCATTGACAAGGTCTGATGATGGATAAATACATGCATCAGATGGAAATGCTCCCATTGACATAAGGTCTGATGATGGATAAATACAGACATCAGTTGGAAATGCTCCCATTGACATAAGGTCTGATGATGGATAAATACAGACATCAGTTAGAAATGCTCCCATTGACAAGGTCTGATGATGGATAAATACAGACATCAGTTAGAAATGCTCCCATTGACAAGGTCTGATGATGGATAAATACAGGCATCAGATGGAAATGCTCCCATTGACATAAGGTCTGATGATGGATAAATACAGACATCAGTTAGAAATGCTCCCATTGACAAGGTCTGATGATGGATAAATACAGGCATCAGATGGAAATGATCCCATTGACAAGGTCTGATGATGGATAAATACAGGCATCAGATGGAAATGATCCCATTGACAAGGTCTGATGATGGATAAATACAGACATCAGTTAGAAATGCTCCCATTGACATAAGGTCTGACGATGGATAAATACAGGCTTCAGTGGGAAATTAGCCAATTGACATAGGCCTCATTGGATTGAAGGTTAGCCCGTTAGTATATGTCTCAGATGATGGATAAGTACATTCATAGTTTGGAAATTAACCCATTGGCAAAATGTCTCCTGATTAACAAAAACAATCATCATACTGGAAATTAGGCCATATGGTCTGCTGAGGGATAAATACAGTCATCATACTGGAAGTTAGGCCATAAGGTCTGTTAATGGATAATTCAGTCATCAGGCTGAAAATTGATTAGGTATGGTGATGGTTAATAGTCATCTGGCTGGAAGCTAGCCCATTAGGTATAATGATGGATATAATACAGTCATCAGGTTGGAAATTAGTTGATTAGGTAAGATGATGGATATAATACAGTCATCAGGCTGGAAGATAGCCCATTAGGTATGATGATGAATATAATACAGTCATCAGGCTAGAAGTTAGCCCATTAGGTATGATGGTAGTGAATAGTCATCAGGCTGGAAGCAAGCCCATTAGGTATAATGATGGATGTAATACAGTCATCAGGCTGGAAATTAGTCGATTAAGTAAGATGAGGATATAATACAGTCATCAGGCTGGAAGGTAGCCCATTAGGTATGATGATGGTTGATAGTCATCAGGCTAGAAGCTAGCCCATTAGGTATGATGATGGTTGATAGTCATCAGGCTAGAAGCTAGCCCATTAGGTATGATGATGGTTGATAGTCATCAGGCTAGAAGCTAGCCCATTAGGTATGATGATGGTTGATAGTCATAAGGCTTGAAGCTAGCCCATTAAGTATGATGATGGATATAATACAGTCATCAGGCTAGAAGCTAGCCCATTAGGTGTGATGATAGATGGTAATAGATTTAATGGGTTTGCTTGGGCAGTGCAAAAGTAATTAGCTGTATAATTTGATAGGTATAGAGTTGACACTGGCATTTTGATTTCCACCAAAACTTGAATTGAGAGATGTAGTTTTTCTTCTAAGGAAGCATCAGTTTTTACAATAGAAGTGTGTGTGTGTGTGTGTGTGTGTGTATGTGTGTATGTGTTCAGTTGTGCTTGAATGAGTTTGAATTCAAATAGTAATTGCTTTTTACATCTACAGCAGCTTCAATGCACTGTGGTTAAAACAGGAAAATTTACAACTAATATCATCCCATGTTAATATCTTCCCATGTTAATATCTAAATTGACTTATTTTCAGATTCCAGGTTGCATGTGCCTCATATACTTGGAGACTAATTTTGTATAGGTGGTTTTGATTTTCCAGTGTTTAGGGCTTTTATGGTCTATAATTGCACATCTGTCTGTCTGTCAGTCTGGTGAAATACTTTATTTAGTTTCTCAGGTGCAGGGAGGGGGAATTTGTTCTTCATGAATACATTTATAGTAATTATCTTTTGAATTTTGATTTAAGGACTGCTCTTGTACTTGAAAGCTTTGACATTTTATCATCTGGTGAAAAATAACCATCATCCAGGTAAAATATAGCCCCCATAACATTAGGGCTGTAATTATTTTATCAGTAAGATTCGGGCATAACTGGTGATTTGACCAACATTGCAACCAAAGACACTTTGGAGCTAAAAGCTTTAAAGATAATTACTTGCATATAAGAAATAGTTACGTGCTTATACAGAAATAATTACTTGCTTATATAGAAAGGACATGATTCACATAATCTTATCATTTCTTAACCTTTATTTTAACCTTGTTATGTATGGTTTTTGTTATGTAATTTTAGAGATGAACTTAATTTTAATGGATTTTTTTACTTAGAATCCCCAACCCATAATAAAAACTACAATAAATAAGCTTTTCATAAATTATTATTGCAAAATATTATTTATGAAATTAATTTATTTTACTAAAAGTGTGTACATTAAAACTTAATGTATTATATTAAATTTGTAACAACTTTAGTTAATTATATTTTTTTATTAGAATAAAATCACGTTTTTAAAATTCATTGATCTCATTTTATCTTATTAACATTTAGGGTGAAATTGATCATTGCATCAGCTTCTTGAGTATAAGACAAATCCAGAACAGAAAACTGTATTTTATTTGTTTTTAAATTAAAACACTATAGACTATTGCATACTGTTTTCTAGCAAACTTCAGTAATTCAGCTTGAAAAGTGCATGCACATGTGCTGTTTTATTAAATTTGCCAATCATGTACACTGCATGTGAATCAAAATGTATTATTGAGTACAAAGATAATTGAATTTTTATGCGCACAATGAAACTCATGGAGAAACTTGTAATTAGGTAGAATGTTGTGTTGCTGTATTTTAAAATAATGAAAAACTCTATAAAAAAATTTAAAGCTGCCTGGATATTATGAGTTTCTGGTTTGCATCATACTTGAAATCCTGTGAAATGCCTTTTTTGGTGAAAAGAAAGAACACATATTATGTTAATATATTTTGTATTCTACTAATGAAATCTCAGTCAGTATGCTGGGGAGTAAATTATCATCAATTCAAAGTCCTACATCATCAAAGTCAGTTATAGTACCTGCTTTTAAATGTCAAGTACATTTTATACCACGAACCTGAAACAAATAAAACCTTTTGTACCATGAACAGGAAATAAATAACATATTTTGTACCATGAACAGGAAATAAATAACATATTTTGTACCAGAAGAGCTTTGTCAGCACAAGCTTGTTATCACTGCTCCTCCTACACTACATGTACTTAGATGATTGCCATAAAACACACATTCATCACAAGGTGTACTCAGATATTCAGTATGGCTGCCACAGCAGCCATTTTGAAAATCTTATCATTACTCCTCCTGTATGGATGGTCATGCGGTTTCACTAAAAGACTCCTCATGGTGTCTAGTTGGTCCTGTATGAAAATGGTGCTGATCTCACCTTTAACATTACTGCCATGGCTGCCATCTTGAAAATCTTGTTATCACTGCTTCACCAGAATGGAAATTATATCAACATGGGGTTTCCACCAGAAGATTTCTTACTGTGCCTAGTTGGTCCTAAATTATATCAACATGGGGTTTCCACCAGAAGACTTCTTATTGTGCCTAGTTGGTCCTAAATTATATCAACATAGGGTTTCCACCAGAAGACTTCTTATTGTGCCTAGTTGGTCCTAAATTATATCAACATGGGTTTCCACCAGAAGACTTCTTATTGTGCCTGGTTGGTCCTAAATTATATCAACATGGAGTTTCCACCAGAAGACTTCTTATTGTGCCTGGTTGGTCCTAAATTATATCAACATGGGGTTTCCACCGGAAGACTTCTTATTGTGCCTAGTTGGTCCTAAATTATATCAACATGGGTTTCCTCCAGAAGACTTCTTATCGTGCCTAGTTGGTCCTAAATTATATCAACATGGAGTTTCCACCAGAAGACTTCTTATTGTGCCTGGTTGGTCCTAAATTATATCAACATGGAGTTTCCACCAGAAGACTTCTTATTGTGCCTAGTTGGTCCTAGATGAAAATGATGCTAATCTGACATCCAATATAGCTAAGTTTTGACCATCTTGAAAATCTTTTTAGGGCTTCTCTAGAAGAATTAATGGTAATATCAACATAGGGTTTTCACAAAAAAAAGTTTATGATATATAGTTGGTCCTGAATGAAAATGTTGCCTTACAGTATCATTGGCACATTGTGCCAATGATACTGTATGTGTGTAAGGCAACATTATGAACATTTTGAAAATATTGTCACTAATTCTCCTAAATGGATGGTCATATTGGAGTGGGTTTTATTAAAAGTATTCTCATGGTGTCTTGTTTGCCCTAAACAAAAATGTTTCTCATCTTACATCTAATATGGTTGTCAAAATTATTCTTCTCAAAAGCTGCTTCGCAGAATTTAACCAAATTTGGTGTTAAGTGATGTCAAGCTATCAAAATGGATGTCATAACTAAACAAAAATTTGTAAATGGCATCTTTTTAAAAAGTGTTTAACAGAGTTTGACAAAATTTGAGAGAAGGTATCATGACATGAAGGCTTTGGAAGTTATACAAATGATGCAAATTCTCCATAAATTATGGATGTTGTTACTAAAAATAGAAAAGCTTCAAAGAGCTTCTAAAAAATGCAGAGCAGAAATAACCCAAAATTGAAAGAAAGCATGTTGGCATTGAGGAGTTTCAAATTTGTACAAATTATTCTGATTCATAATCAGATATGGCTACTAATACTTAAAATAAAAAAGCTTTTAAGCAACTTCTCCAAAACTTCTGAGCAGGATTCGATCAAATTTGAATGAAAACTTCCTGGTATTAAGGACTATGAAAATTGTGCAGACGATATGCCATTTCATCACCAGATATGGCCACCATTATTAACAGTTATAAAATATAACAACTTTACAAAAAAACAGCTGAACAGAATTTGAAACAATTTGAGAGAGAGAGAGAGAGAGAGAGAGAGCATTCTGGCTTTTACATGAACTGATGAATCTGATCCACCATCAAATATGGCTTTGTTACTGAAAATGGAAATTACTTTAATGAACTTCTTTTCAGTAACCATGGAACCAAATGTGATAATATTCAGCAGACAGCATCCTGGCATAAAGGTCATTAAAGTTTTGGAAATTACCAGTACAGTATTACTACCATTAGTAACATTACAAAAGCCTACAAATGACTAAAACACCACTAATTACCACATTACAAAGTATACTGGCTGTAAGGCCTTTCAAACTTTTCATGTATACTGGCTGTAGGGCCTTTCAGATTTTACATGTATACTAGTTGTAGGGCCTTTCAGATTTTACATGTATACTGGCAGTAGGTCCTTTCAGATTTTGCAAAGTATACTGGCAGTAGGGCCTTTCAAATTGTACAAAGTATACTGGCACTAGGGCCTTTCAGACTTTACATGTATACTGGTTTTAGGGCCTTTCAGATTGTACAAAGTTTACTGGCTGTAAGGCCTTTCAGATTGTGCAAAGTTTACTGGCTGTAGGGCCTTTCAGATTTTACAAAGTATACTGGCTGTAGGACCTTTCAGATTTTACAAAGTATACTGGCTGTAGGGCCTTTAAGATTGTACAAAGTATACTGGCAGTAGGGCCTTTCAGGTTTTACAAAGTTTACTGGCAGTAGGGCCTTTCAGATTGTGCAAAGTATACTGGCAGTAGGGCCTTTCAGACTTTACAAGTATACTGACAGTAGGGCCTTTCAGATTGTACAAAGTATACTGGCAGTAGGGCCTTTCAGATTTTACAAAGTTTACTGGCTGTAAGGCCTGAAAGATTTTACTGTAACTAAAAACAGAAAATTGTTATACAGCCATTCAGTTTCCTGAAGAAAATTTGACCAATGTAACAAAATGTTTATTTATTTACACTATTTAGTGTGTCCTTTTTTACTAAAGATATAAAAGAATTTAAATGATTTTGTCTCAAAATCCAGACAAAATAGATATCCCAAAGCATCATTATACAAGGCCTTTCAGGCTTGCACAGTTGATGCTGATCCAACAACCCAATATGACCTTCATTACAATTGATGGTGATCCAACAACCTAATATGACCTTCATTACAGTTGATGGTGATCCAGCAACCAAACATGACCTTCATTACAGTTGATGGTGATCCAGCAACCTAGCATGACCTTCATTAAAGTTGATGGTGATCCAGCAACCAAACATGACCTTCATTACAGTTGATGGTGATCCAGCAACCCAACATGACCATCATTACAGTTGATGGTGATCCAGCAACCCAACATGACCATCATTACAGTTGATTGTGATCCAGCAACCCAACATGACCTTCATTACAGTTGATGGTGATCCAGCAACCCAACGTGACCTTCATTACAGTTGATGGTGATCCAGCAACCTAATATGACTGTCATTACAGTTGATTAAGATCCAACAGTCCAATATGACTAGTATTACAGTTGATGGTGATCCAACAGTCCAGTATGTCTGGCATTACAGTTGATAGTGATCCAACAGTCCAATATGACTGTCATTACAGTAGATGGAGATCCAACAGTCCAATATGACTGGCATTACAGTTGATGGTGATTATTTAGTCCAATATGACTGTCATTACAGTAGATGGAGATCCAACAGTCCAATATGACTGGCATTACAGTTAATGGTGATTCAGTAGTTCAGTATGATTGTCATTACAGTTGATGGATATCCATGAGTCCAGTATGAGTCATTAAAATATAAAAGCCTTTAAATGCCAGAAAGCATGATACTCATTCAGTGTTCATGTGCAGATGCCTTTATATATATATATATATATATATATATATATATATATATATATATATATATATATATATATAATCAGCCAGATGAGTGCACTAATGCTCACTTTCAGACTCTTGTTTCAGAATCTAAGTTCTGTCTAATAGAAGTCATACCCTACCTGCTATAACTGCATTGCTATCTCTTATCTTGGCAATAATCACCTGTCTCAGGTGAATATTTCTTCCTTCAATTAGTAAATTGAGGTCTTGAATAAAAGACAACATCATCACAGTATGATATCTTAGTCAACTTACATTATACTGAATGTTGACCTTCTTTTCCTTGGACTTAATGTAGTTCCCTGGGACTTAATGTAGTTCTCACTAGTCTCAGGGTGTTCTTCATTTTTCATCATCTCAGTTGTCCATTGTAATATCTATTATTAAATCTTGTCCTTTTTTGTGTTGCTATTAAAAGCATCTTACTCAGATTTCTTGGCCAACTGCCATTTCTTTTGGCTTTAGGTGCTTAGCATCCAGGGTGAGTGCTAAAATGCCCACTTGGGCCTTTTCTTTCAGAATCTCCCATCTTTTTTCAGAATTTTACTTTAGCAGGACAAGTTTGTAGTGAATACAATTTAAATGATGGTTTACGAGCTGGGTGAGCATAAACATTCAACAAGGCAGTTATGTATTGCTGTCACTTGACCTGTAATTTCCTTTACCACAGCAGGCTTTTATATGGTAATCATGTGGCTAATCTATCGGAAATTAAACTTTTAGCCATTCACCATATTTATCTGATTACCTGGTTTTGCTCAGGCAGGTACTTCAGGCAAATATAATCCAAGATTTTAGCGATAAATCTTCATCAGGGAGATTTTAGCTGCCTCAGCCCTGTGTCATCCATGTTGTGCCATGCTTCATGTGTCCATTAACATTCATCACATTTTCGGTATGTCTGCTATAATGCTGTAAGGTGAAGTGTATTATATTATATTATAATATACATCTGTTGGCCTGTTACTAGTTTTATTACTGCACAATAACTTGAGTTCTCCATAATCTACAGGTACAAAACGTTGAAGGTGGCTTTTACCTTGGGTAAGGCAGAAAACTTTTTGATAATGAAGTCCAAACGGCAAAAGTTAAGGTCACTGTGACTGAAAGAAGAATGGTTTTGACACAATAGCATTAGTTCTGCATTGCATACCTGGACCAAACTTTGTGGATAGCTTGCACACAGGGTAAAGAAAAAGTCTATTGAATTTGGGGTCAAAAGGTGAAAGATAAATTCACCGTGATTTAAAGAAGAAAATGGTTTCTGCACAACAACACAAGTTCTGCATCACAAACCTAGACCATACTTAGTACTAAAGTAGATGGCTTGCACTTGGAGTAACAATGGGGTCTATAAATATTAGGGTAAAAAAGTCAAAGGTCACAGTCAGTGTAACTGAAAGAAGAAAACAAATTTATGAGCAAAAATTTAAATCTTGAACATATATCTTTACCAAAGTTTGTGGATGACTTACATATTGGGTAAGAAAGAAGCCTATTATTTTGGAGGTTAACTAGTTAGAGGCTAAAACCACATCGATAGAAAGAAGAAAAATAGGTTTTGCATAATAACTTTAAATGCATACTAGATACACTTTTTATGTTGGGATAAAAAAGTCAATAGTCAAGGTCATTCTGCACAAAGAAAGATTGGTTTTTAGAATAAATTCTGTTCTAGGGTTGCTTCCTTGACTAAATTTTGTGGATAGCTTGTACTTAGGATAAGAAAGAAACCTATAGATTATGGGGTGAAAGGTCATGGTCATGGTAAGTCTTATAATAAAACAATACTTTATGCATAGTAAGTTTAGTTCAAGACCACATACCATCACCAAATGGCAGAGTTTTGATACCCATGGGTTAGTCATCTCCACACCTATCCCTGCCCTACAAGTGCCTGCTTGAAAACATGGAGCAGACATACAATGGTCTCTTTATGGTACTCATTTTGACATCTTTCAAATTGCGTGGCCAGTTTTGAACAAAACATGGAAGATTAATTTTAATCTAAATGTATTTGATTGTTTCAGTTGAAATTTTTGTTTCTATAACAACCAGAATTTAAACTTCTTTTCAAAATTTTTGTAGAAAATCATTATTTGGCTTTTCAACTGTGAGCCATTGAGCAATGTTCTTAGGCTCTTTAGTTTCATACAAGGAATTAACAGGATAATGAGGAATGGAACAACTGTCATCCAGAATGCAAGTTGGGAACAAATCAGGTCAAAAGAAAATAAATTTATAGCAATGAATTAAATTTCCACACAACTAGGTAATGAAATGAAAGAGAAAAAACTCCACTTTTTTGTATATTTAGTATCTCTAAGAAAATAATCCAAGTTCAAGTAGCAAACTTCATCATTCAAGTTTGGTCTGACGGCAAATGGGAAAATACACATGTATGAGTAATTTGGCAATATTTGCTTTTATTTCATTAATTTTAACACCTTCATTTTCGGAATGTAATGTGATAATCAGGCTGTGAAATGATGTGTACCACTGGATTTGGAATAAAGTGAACATTGATATTGTGCCAAATGCAAAACTGTTACATTTGGAAATAAAAGTAGAGATAGAATATATGAACAACCATTTTATTTTTGTTTTCTTCTACACAAATACTACACCTATACATATAAAATGAAAGTAGATATATCTAGATTAGAGGGGTTGAAATTTTTCTTCAACACCACTGTAATCTGGCAAAAAATATTGCAATCAAATCTGAAAAGAAAGAAGCATTTATGTTGATTTGGAAACAGTGGGAACCATTATTTCACCAGAATGATGTGTTATAATTCAAATGCATGTTTAACAGCATCATGTTATTGTAGTATTATAAGCTAATTTGTATTTGTCTATCTAAAAGAGATTGTGTACTGTTAGAATGTATGCATATGTGCTTGCATGTGTGTGTGTGTATTATTTTTCCTACACTGCATTTATTGTCCCTAGATTATATAAGATTGTAAGGTGACCCTGGGATGGTTCCCTGACTAAATGATCAATCTATAATAGGGGCAATAAAAAAAAATTTTTAGTTTTAAAATTTTCTTTCTCAATACTTATTATCTTCTTATGAGTGGAAAGATTTTATTTATATCCAAGACCAATCGAGGTACATTTACTTTCCATACCATATTCTTCCCTGCAGTGCTCAAAATGCTAAGTATAGCAGCCATCAATTGGATGTGGCAAACTTGGCTATGGACAAACTACTCTTTTTTTCTCTTGCCTGCAAAATTAAGTATGCTCTATTATATCTGTGAAAAATGTACGATAGAAGCTTGATTTTGGTCCAGCATCCTCAAAAAAGGCAATTTATGTGTATGTAAATTAAATTTGGTTGATTCAGTCTCTATTTCCCAAACTCAGGCAATTATTCAGCCCACTAGCAGTGGCAATAAACAGATATCACTGCTGGAGTTTCTCTTAACATGAAAGTCTGCAGCCTGATTTCTTGACAGGCTAATTCACTTAGTGATTTTACTGGATATTGAATGAAGCTTATTTTATATATAAAGAAATATAATTTTTTTTTACTGAATGAAATGTTTATGTGGTTTATTTTCATGTTTAGGTGTTGTACCTTAGTTTACTGCTATATTTACCTGTACATAATTTATACCTTTTACCTTAATTTACTTCCATATTTACCTATACATAATATATGCCTGTTATCTAAATCAGCTTCCAATTTACATGTATATAATTTATGCAGATTACCATAATCTGTTGCCATATTTACCTGTATATAATTTATGCATATTGTATTAACCTGCTGCCATATTTACCTATACATAATATATACATGTTACCTTATCTATTACTAATTTTATCTGTACATAATTTTATGTTACCATAATCTACTGCCATACTGTATTGACCTATACATAAGACATATTCCATACACGTTACCGTAATCTACTGCCATACTGTATTGACCTATACATAAGATATATTCCATACACATGTTACCGTAATCTACTGCCATACTGTATTGACCTATACATAAGATATATTCCATACACATGTTACCGTAATCTATTGCCATACTGTATTGACCTATACATAAGACATATTCCATACACATGTTACCGTAATCTACTGCCATACTGTATTGACCTATACATAAGATATATTCCATACACATGTTACCGTAATCTACTGCCATACTGTATTGACCTATACATAAGATATATTCCATACACATGTTACCGTAATCTACTGCCATACTGTATTGACCTATACATAAGATATATTCCATACACATGTTACCTTAATCTACTGCCATTTTTACCTGTACTTAACTTATATACAACTATGATCATCAGATCTGCTGGGTCTTAACTCTCACTACAACAACATTCATTACAATGGAAAATTCAGTTTCCAACAGAAAATTGATGAGGAGAAGTGTGTTCAATTGTATATTTGATCTCTACAATAGAATATTTAGCTTTGGACTTTGACAGCTATTTTACAGTAACTCACATATTTCTCTTATATATCATTCTTTACAATGACATTGTCATTTCTTGGGATTTTATTTATAGCTGGAATATATAAGATGATAATGGTAGGTAGACAAATTAGTTTTAAGCATGGGAAAATATATACATGAGATCATAAATATTAATATGATAATGCAATGTACACAGTGTTTTTGGCGGTACACCTGATGATGCGGAAACCTCTTGGAGTAATGCATTTGTTTGATGTTTGGCGTATATTATAAATGTATAGCACTTGCTTATATCATGCCTTGTAGGTCTCTTATGTGTCTACAGGAATTGATGTGGTTTGATTTATATGAACAGAAATTTGATTTGACAGCCAGAGGAAAATCAATGGTGTTCTCTGATAGATGATTGTTTGAACACTGAATGCTGCCTTGGTTTTATTCTTTTGCTTTGTGTGCGGAAAATCTATTTATTGGCTTCTCGTTTAAAAATCCATTCATATGGCATTTCTGCAATATCACTGCAGAATGTTTTTGAGAATAGAGGGTGGGAGACAAAAACTAAATATTCCAGACAGAAGTTTGGATTTTCTCATCTATAACTTGTGGCTCATTATGACTTAGAATTGTCCAAGTTGGTCCTGAATTAGTTTCAGGGCAATCTTACAAGAACTGTTGGGAATGTTTAAAGTATATCTGAATTTCCAACATCTTTTACCTTGAGCTGCAAAATGTACATATTAAATTAGTTGTTAATATACTCTTTGTGGAGATTCAATTTACCAGTAGTTGTTAGTATACTCTTCTTTTTGGAGATTCACTTTAGTTACAAAGTATTATTGCCCTAGGCTTGGCTGTCGGGTGTCATAAACATAAGGCTGGACAGCTTTATTGACATCAGCTGGCATATATGATTTTGAAGTTAACTTCAATTTCATTTGACCCCAAACATTACATGTGTCATGTATTTTTTAAGGTGTCTCACTTTAAGGTGGTATATTCTATGACTTTGATTTCCAGCATTATAATGAAATACCATAAGGTAGTTTTGCTATATGGTGGTATATTATCTGGCTTCCATTAACATCATTATAATGAGGTAGTACTGTATCATGTACTTCATTATGAGGTGGTATACTGTATGGCTTCTATTAACATCATTATAATGAGGTAGTACTGTATCATGTACTTCATTATGAGGTGGTATACTGTATGGCTTCCATTAACATCATTATAATGAGGTAGTACTGTATCATGTACTTCATTATGAGGTGGTATACTGTATGGCTTCCATTAACATCATTATAATGAGGTAGTACTGTATCATGTACTTCATTATGAGGTGGTATACTGTATGGCTTCCATTAACATTATTATAATGAGGTAGTACTGTATCATGTACTTCATTATGAGGTGGTATACTGTATGGCTTCCATTAACATCATTATAATGAAGTAGTACTGTATCATGTCCTGTATTATAATAAAGAGTCTCACTATATACCATAAAGGTAGTTTTACTATGAGGTGGTATACTGTATGGCTTCCATTAACATCATTATCATGAGGTAATACTGTATCATATACTTCATTGTGAGGTGGTATACTATATGGCTTCCATTAACATTATTATCATGAGGCAGTACTGTATCATGTACTTCATTATGAGGTGGTATACTTTATGGCTGCCATTAATATCATTATAATGAGGTAGTACTGTATCATGTACTTCATTATGATGTATATTGTATGGCTCCCATTAACACTATTATAATTAGGTGGTACTGCATCATCTACTTCATTATGAGGTGGTATACTGTATGGCTTCCACTAACATCATTATAATGAGGTAGTACTGTATCATGTCCTGCATTGTAAGAGTCTCACTAAATACCATAAGGTAATTTTACTATGAGGTGGTATACTATATGGCTTCCATTAACATCATTATCATGAGGTAGAACTGTATCATGTACTTCATTATGAGGTGGTATATGGTATAACTCCCATTAACATCATTATATTGAGGTAGTACTGTATCATGTACTTCATTATGAGGTGGTATACTTTATGGCTCCCATTAATATCATTATAATGAGGTGGTACTGTATCATGTACTTCATTATGATTTATATTGTATGGCTCCTATTAACATCATTATAATGAGGTATTACTGTATCATGTACTTCATTATGAGTATACTATATGGCTCATTAACATCATTATAATGAGGTAGTACTGCATCATCTACTTCATTATGAGGTGGTATACTATATGGCGTCCATTAAAATCATTATAATGAGGTAGTACTGTATCATGTCCTGCATTGTAAGAGTCTCATTATAAGGTGGTAGACTCTGGCACTTACTAATGGTAGTATGAGGGAGTACTGTATCATGCACTTTATTATAATGTAGTCTCACTATAAGGTTGTATATGTTGGCTCCATTAACAGCAATATAATGAGGGAATGCTGTATCATGTACATACAGCAGTTTCACTATAAAGTGTTTATACTGTATGGCTTCCATTAACAGAATTATATTGAAGGAGTAATGTATAATATACTTCATTATAAGGCAGTTTCATAATAAAGTAGTAGTTTATACAGATTCCATTAATAGCATTGTAATGAGTGAATACTGTATCGAGGTTCCTGCAGTCATGGAAAAGTTTGTAAATTACAGAAAAGCATTTCAAGGGCCATGAAAAGTTTTGAAATTTTCATAAATCATTCAGATTTTTGGAAAAGTCATGGAACTTGGTCATTTTGCATTTATCTGGTAGCAGTTTCATTTGCCAATGCAAAAGTTTTACAACATACCTAACTTTGACATTGGATTTGTTAGAGTAGGTTCCCCTAAAACTTCATAGTCAGACTTAAGCTGCCATTCAACATCATTGTATTCACAGCACTCAAAAGAGAATGACCTATCCAATAAGATGAAGTATCCCAAAACCAGCTGTAAAATATGTTTTTCTGTTAAATTTATGTGTTAGGAAAGTATTAGAGGTTGTAAATTCACAATGTTGGTACTCTTGAAATTGGTAAAAAAGTCTTGGAAAAGTTTTGGAAAAGTCATGGAATTACATTTTTTAAAGATTGCAGGAACCCCGTACAGTATCATGTACTTCAACATAAGGCACAATTTCAGTTGGCATTATATATGGCCCCATTACAGCATTATAATGAGTAATACTGTATCATATACTTCAATATAAAGCACAGTTTCATTATAAAGTGGTATACTGTATGACTCCCATTATATTATAATCAGGGAATACTGTATCATGTACTTCAACATAAAGCACAGTTTCACAGTTAAGTGGTATACTGTATAGCTCCCATTACATTATAATGAGGGAGTACTGTATCATGTACTTCAACATAGGGCTCAGTTTCACAATAAAGTGGTGTATTTTATGACTTCTGCTAAAAGAATTATAATAAGGGAATATGGTACTTGGTGAGAAATGAATGCTAAAATATATAATGAGCATAAGATGTTGTGAATTATGTAAGAAAAACTGAATTCACAAAAAGATTGTGCTCCCTATTTATAATGTTGTTCATGGAAGCCATAAAAGTGACACAGTATATAAGTAGGAAACCTTATACTAGGGGTGTTCCAACAAAACCTTTGAAAGTACATTAAAAATAAAAAATATTGAATTTAAAGTTTTGTTAAATCACATTGGTTCACATTAACCAATAACTAAAACAAATAGTAATAATTAAACAGTAAATTTAGTGAAATAAATACAGGATATTAATTTAATGGGATCTATGAATTTACCAGCATTATAAGCGAGGCAGTGGTATAATGAGTGGTTTTAAAGTGAGGGACTATTGTATTAATCTCATAAAAGATTACAGTCTATAAATTACACTTAGGAGACCACATCTTTTTGTCTTTTCTGAACAGGTTTCCTTTATATAGAGGCTGAAATGATAATGAAAAATGACAACATGAACCCAGGTGTCATTTATTAGTATGTGACCATTTTATGGAGGTGTCCACTAAGGTTAGGTTTGCTGTAGAATGTTATGTAGGAATTATTTTGTTCATCATTTGTAAGGATTTTCGCCACAAATTTTCTGATTGTACATATATTTTTAAAAAATTAATGCTACAAAACTATTATGACTAATGGTCTCGTCTTAAAGATTCAGAATAGAAATACAGATTGGTTGTCCTGTCCATCCATCTTTCCAGACATCTATTCAGAGAAGTTTGTTTAGCAAGAGGTTGTGCAAAATCTATTCATTATGGATAAATGAAGTTTGGCTAGTGTGTTTGTGTGCATACATGAATTGGCTTGCAGGGATCTAGATGGAAAAAAAACATTTGAGACAGACAAATTAAATTTTATCTGTATATTTGTATTTATATGTAGATGACCTGATTATATTTTCAGACCAGTGCAGAAATGTTTTAATACAAGTTCGTTATCCTCCAGAACTACTTGGAGGATTACCATGAAACTTTACTCACACAATCATTCCAAGGTTTCTTTGGTTTTAAATGAAAAATGGTGTCAGTCTGACATTAGCATGGCAACCAGGGTGGCCATCTTGAAAATCTTATTGTTACTCTTTCTGAACAGATAATCATATTGATGAAATCTTTTTCACAAAAGACTTTTTATGACGTATAGTTGGTCTTGAATGAAAATAGTACCAATCTAGTTATCACTACTAATCATGAATGGAAGTCACATTAACATGGTGTTTTAACCAGAATGGAAGTCACATTAACATGGTGTTTTAACCAGAATGGTAGTCACATTAACATGGTGTTTTAACCAGAATGGAAGTCACATTAACATGGTGTTTTAACCAGAATGGAAGTCACATTAACATGGTGTTTTAACCAGAATGGAAGTCACATTAACATGGTGTTTTAACCAGAATGGAAGTCACATTAACATGGTGTTTTAACCAGAATGGAAGTCACATTAACATGGTGTTTTAACCAGAATGGAAGCCACATTAACATGGTGTTTTAACCAGAATGGAAGCCACATTAACATGGTGTTTTAACCAGAATGGAAGCCACATTAACATGGTGTTTTAACCAGAATGGAAGTCACATTAACA
>JAECUM010095474.1:0-101994 GCA_016617855.1 Megalonaias nervosa
TCCATAATAAAATCAGACTGGGGTTTATTAGACCCAACAAATGTATTGCTTTCAATACATGACCGTGACCATGACCTCTTAGAAATAAGAGCATTTGGGATAGGTCTATCTTGATTCTGATGCCTATATTTCAATTTGAAGCAACTTTTTCTTGCAATAGGTACACGTAGGAATAGACAAGGATTTGAATCAAGTTTATCAGAAGCTTGGTGTTTAGAAATTGTGCCAGAATGAGTTTTAGAAGGAGTCGTATTAGGCTGAAATACCTTTCTACCAGTAGACTGCTGAGTGAAAGATTTGCTAACAACAGGAACTTTATGAGTTAAGGAATACTTGTCAGCAGCAAGAGCAGCATTTTCCAAGGTTTCGATCTCATGCTCGTCAATATTCATCCTAATGTCACTATGGACACAGTTCCTAAACTCTTCAACTACTAGTTGCCTGAGACTTTCGTAATCTTTATTGACCTTTCAAGAAGAGCACCACCTATCAAACTGTTGTGCTTTTTCCCATGCAAATTCGACATAGGTCTGGTCAGTGGATTTTCTAGAATTCCTGAATTTTTGCCGATAAGCCTCGGGGACTAACTCATAACCCTTACAGTCCTAAACCATATAGTCAGCACTCTGCTCTAGTGACAGAGAAATGTAAATATTACGAGCTCTACCAGTAAGTACACATTGTAATAATACAGTCCAGTACTCCTTTGGACATTTCAAATTTTCAGCAACTTTTTCAAAATAAAGAAAATAGCTGTCTACTTCTTTTTCCAGAAAAGGGGGTACTAACTTGATATTTTTGTAAACATCAAAAGTAGGGGAATATCTTCCTTTTGGCAGCTCTAATTCTTTCAACCAAATTTGAAATTCCCTTTCATCCTTCTCTCTTTGCAATTGTATATATAATTTTTCTTTCTCAAATTGTATTTGTCTTTCTTTCTCTCTTTCTTCAAATTACCTTTGCATTTCTTCCCTTCTTTCATTAAATTGTAACTGTATTACTTCCATTTCCTTTTCCCTTTGTATCTTTTCTATCTGAAACTGAACCTGTCTTATCTCTAATTCCAACTTTTTTAGCTGGACTTCCATTTTCAGAATGTCCAAACACTCCTAAAATAATAAAATAAAATAGAGACAAACAGTCATACATATAATTATATTGTTATAAAAGATATACAATTTATCAATTTAAAAAACACCCCCCCCCAAACAAATTATACAATTTTATATAGTGCATTGGTATTAAGGCCATTAGGATACAAAGTATCTAATTTATGAATGCAGTAAGTTTCTTTTATGAGCCTATTCATGTCTCCATGCACAATATCTATTGGCATCAAATAAAAATTGAGTAGAAAGTGATTATTGGTATTAAAATGTGTTGAAATATTAGAGGAAAACTGAGGATCTCTATAATTTTTTATATGAAAGCGATGATTATTCATTCTCTTAGAAACTTGTTGAAGTGTTTGTCCAACATATTGCATATTACATTTTTTACAGGTTATCAAATAAATCACATTAGTTGATACGCAGTTCGTGCTATAACGTAGAGAAAATACCTCTTTAGTATTAGTACTACTGAAAGAAGCACTTTCTCTTATGTTTGCACATTGAGAGCACCGGTGTCTATTACATTTGCATGACGAGAATTTTCTTTTATTATTTTCTGTTTGTTTAGTTCTAATTAGAAAATCTTGCAAAATTCTTGGGTCTTCTATAAGCAAGAATTGGTTTATTGTTGTAAAGTGATTTTACGCTGTTTTTATTTGATAAATTTAGGAGACTCCAATATTTATTAATTATAAGGCCTATATTAGGTAATGAAGGATTGTATTGTATTGTAAAAGGAATTATATTTTTCTCTATTGTACAATTTGCTGTGTTTAAAGCCTCATGTTGAGTAAGATTACGGTCTTTGTTCAGATTTTTATCCCAAACACTCCTAAGTAAAATTCAAAAAAATTCTCTACTTTTGATGATATTGTGAATAAAAGCCTGTTGTTTTCACTAAAGATTTCAAACAAAATGTAAAATAGTACTTGGGATTTAAAAACTACGGGAATTTAAATTTCAATAAACAATTTTCTGAAACATTTTAGTCAAATTTCATATATCCCAAGGACGAGCAACCCCAATTTTCTCTTGTTACGTGTAAACTCGCACAAATGTAACGAAAGAAAAGAGTGAAGTTAACAAGCTTTGTAAATTTTAACAAAATAATTTATTTCCCTAGAAAACAATGTAAAAGTAGGAAATAGGACTTACGGTTTGTGAATATAATCCAAACTTTAATCCTAGGATTGAAAAATATAAGTCCTATCACTAAACAGTTCTAACTGAATCCAGGTCCGAATCTCGATGAAGTTTCAATATGGAAGGCGATGACGTCAGATGAGGTCGTTGTACAGAAGGCAACAGTTCCTCGTGAATCACAAGTTATAATGTTCCCGTTTAGAATTCCAAAATAAATTTCCACTGAATGTCTTTGTCCCAGAATTTTTATAAAGAAGATCACTTGTGTAGTTTTCTAGAGAATATAAATTATTAAATTCCAAAAAATAGATGAACTTCACAACAAACTGGCAACAACAATAAAAACCTTTTGAGCCCTCAAAGTTGGAATATCGACTGAAAAATCTCCTAGGAAATGGCTGTTTTAAGCCTCGATTTTAGATCACATAGTGGCTCACGTGACGGGCTACGTGATCACTAATTTGAACAGCGCAGTAAGAAAAAAAAACGCCAATTATCACGTAGGCAAGAATAGCCCTATTTAAAAATCAGAT
The DNA here is from genome assembly GCA_016617855.1 of Megalonaias nervosa. NCBI lineage: Eukaryota > Metazoa > Mollusca > Bivalvia > Unionida > Unionidae > Megalonaias > Megalonaias nervosa. Next base: position 2,789 of record JAECUM010095474.1, read on the forward strand.
TCCCACACTGGAAATAAATTAAAAAAGAAAGGCCGTTTACAACTCAGCTAACACGTGGGCCAAACATGACCTTGGTAATAGCCAGTCGTTTTCACTTAGTGTTTACAAAACGTCTCAACCAAGGTGAGCTAAAAATACTGATAATGTAATACCTTTCACATTTTACTCAGGTCAAAACAGAGAAGAGAATTTTCAGAAAATAGTCAAATCCCGTGAAAATTATCAATACAATAAAATGTAATGAAACAAAAATAAAATAAAAAAAATTTAAACTAACACACAAGCAATTTAATTAAATATTCGTAACAATATATATATATATATATATATATATATATATATATATATATATATATACTTATATATATATATATATATATATATATATATATATATATATATATATATATATATATATATATATAAACAAAGACAGACATACATAAATTATACTTCATTATTCTTACGTACCCCGTCCGCTTCCAAGTGACTCTACGGTCTTCGGCACCATGCAGAAAGCGGGAAAACAGAAGATGAAGATACAAAATACATCAGACGACGAATAAATCCTAAACTGATTGACGTGCGGGAAACAACCCATATCACATTTGGATATTTAACAGGGCCCTACCATCATGATATATGTGCAAGAAATCGTATGGTATATTATTTATATTAGATGCTTGAGTATCTTCGAAGGAAACATTCCATAATTTCTGCTTTAAGTAAGATTACATAACGTACCTCCTCTGTGCATACAAGCAGCGGGGAGCGTTGATATATGGACCAAGGCAAATACACAATACAGCTGACTTAACTGGCTTACAACTATATTTTTAAGTCTATACTAAGTCAAAAAGTGCCACTGGGCTGATTAGTTCAAACAATAGCGCGAATGACTTTGAAAAAGTGCGCACAATGTACTTTTTTGTCGCCCTTGGCATTAAGATTTTGGTATACTTTTATAGACAAGACGAAGTACACTTCCTGTGCACCATCCAAAAATCGTCAAGCTATTTAAATATGATTCGTGTCCATATATCAACGATAAAATCACGTTTTGAATGTGTGCCAAATGCGTATTAAAGCAAATCATTCAACGCACAAAGCAGTAAACGAAACTGCTGAGGACAGCTTAGATATGACTCATTCTTCAATTGTAAACCCCATATATGAAAATGATAAAATTTGAACATTGCCTATTCTGAACCTGTAATCGATGATGCTGTAAATGGCGCTAATGATTTCGAATATGTATCAAAAATTAGGGATTTTATGGTTGAACTATAACTTATTAAGCAGATAAAGAAATTATTTTTTATGAATGAAGTACAATATTAATTGCAAAGAAATAACTTTAGAATAAAGAGCAAAATGCAATATTATGTATAACCGATAGCAAGACAGAACAAATGTTGATGTAACGGAAAATCAAAGCACTGCTTTTACTTAGCACTGTAGTAGGCCAGAGGGGACATGGTAACATCAAATCACTGCTAGTACTTAGTACTGTAGTAGGCCGAAGTGGACATGGTTTGTGGGTGACATTAAGATGGGCAAATGAAGGCAAAATATGGTACATCAATACCAAGCACAATCTGATTTTGCACAAAAGCAAGGAAATAAATGTACCTGATGAAACTATAGATGCCAATAATAAGTAGTACTGAACCATATGATGAACAGGTAAGACATGCTCAGCTCATAGTTAACGAATATTGCTAGGAACACTCTATGCGGTCAGCGTGTAACGGCAGTACCAAGCTTATTATCTAAAAAGGGAACGAAAAGACAATTAAAACATGGTGCAAATGCTGTAGAAATTGTCAGTTTGAAACGTAAAATTACGAAAATACGACCTAAAATGAAATCTGTGACAACCAGATAGAAGATTTTACACAACAAAATCGTGAGAAAAACAGAAGCCTTAAAAGACCGTATATTAAGAACAGCTGGAAGGCGTTGAATGCATAAGTAGTGTAGTGGGGTACTTAAGCGACAATGGGAAAATACATTACAGACCCCCCTGGGGCACTATAGCGACACGATTTTTGGCGTCAAAACCACAGCCTGGGGTACTTTAGCGACAATGGGAATTTTGTATAGTGACTAGCACACCCTGGGTCTGTATAGCAACAAGAGGAATGGAACAGGTAGGGTGACGTCACGGTACTGGACATTGGCAACAATGTAGCAAGGACTGTGACCTCATGCCACCTGTGTCATTTCTATATACAAACACGAATCAGTCGCGTTCGTGTTTTAGTAGAGTATGTTTTATATATTCGGTTTTTTTTCCCATAGATTGATGAACATCAATCTATCATACACAAATTATAAAATCGACTGAACAAATTTTTTAGGGAAGAGAATAATGTTTTAGGAAGTTAAAAATTAAATTATAAAATCGAATAAAAACATTTTTTAGGCAAGAAAGAATAAATATCTTTTTGAGCCATATGAAGTGGCCCTGAAAAGGGCCTTTGGGTTTTTGTCTTCTATTTTCTCCACTTCTTTAACCAGTTTCTCACTCTTCCAATGATTCCTTTCTTCTTCTTCTTTTTTTCATCCTCTGGAATCCAGTCTGGATGTCCCATTGATCTAAATTTTTCCTGTAATTTCATCCAGTTGTTGTTCAGTCTTTCAAAGTCCTCTTTTCTCTTTATGTTTTCTTTGTCCTTCCTCTCTTTTAACCAGGTGTCTTTGATTTTCCTCACTTCTTCGTCCATCACCTTTCTCATGAGGTCTTCTGCTTTTTTAAACTGGTCTAAACCCCAATGGACAAAAGACCACTCTGTCAAATGGAATATATCTTTCAAAAAACACCTCACTTTGATGACAACATCAAGGGCCTCCTTCAACGTCCCCACTCTTACATATTTAGGATCGATGAAGCCTCTTAATTTCTCTACTTCCTCTTCTATCATCCTTTCTATTTGATCCCTGGCTACTTTCAGGCTGTTCGCAAAGTCTAGACTGCCTGGGAACTTCCATTCCTGTTGAAGTCATTCTACCACATAGGCTCCATCCACCATCCAGAACCAACTATGTCTCAATTCGTTAAACAAGTTCATGTTGCCAGCCATTTTTTATGTTCTGTGTAGAATGGCGCGAATGACGAACGCTATGCTTTTATATACTTCAAGCACGGACGTGAAGGAAAACATCCCTTACACTCAGTTCACATATTATCTACTATCCACACAATCGGGAAGAGAAGAAAAAACACACACATCTCCTATCCACACAATCGGGAAGAGAAGAAAAAACACACATATCTACTATCCACACAATCGGGAAGAGAAGAAAAAACACACATATCTACTATCCACACAATCGGGAGGAGAAGAAAAAACACATATCTACTATCCTCACCAACGAACGCGTACGCAAAACACACACACACACACACACACACACACACACACACACACACACACACACACACAACAGTAAACGAGTGAGTGTTTATAGTCACACTACTCTACATTCACACCAATTGGCAAATTGAATAGTCTCTATTTTCTAGAGATCTGGTTAGCCCTGAGAAGGGCTGTTTTTTTCTTGAACTCCAATTGCACCTGGTTAATGCTGGCACCTCCCAGGGCGGGCACCACACACACAACGACGACTCCAATCATTTTCCCAATTAATAAGTATGGTTCCGAGAGCAGAGGGAGCTTGAGTGGCCTCATCATTCCAGTTTTCAGTCTGAGGGATAGTGAAGACTTGTTCTCTCTGTCTTCTCCTATGCCAGACCCGGGGATGGTGAGATCTCTGCGGCTCCCACTCTTGCCGCTGTCTCTCCAACTCCTGCTCCCAATTTTCAATTTGAGGGACAGCGTCTCTCGGTCGTTGTGGTGTTGGTAATGGTTGTGGTACTGGTAGTGGCTGCGGTGCTGGTACTGACTGTGGAGGTGTCCTCACCTCAGGCTTCACCTCACACTGAGATCTCATGATCAGGTATGGCAGGATCCTTTCCATCTCCTTTTCTTTCTTTTTCTTCTCCTCCTCCTCTATCCTGTCTTTCTCCGCTATGGCCTTCATAGCCAGTTCGTCTAAAAGACGCCCGGCATACTGCAGGTGCATTTGGAGCTCCAACAATTTGGCTAATCTGCTACTCATCTTCATCGAAGTTGACTAGTCCACAATGGTAGCCAGACTGACAATTGTGCCGCTTTATATTCCTGGAGACGGACGTGAAGGAAAACATCCCTGACACCAAAATTTACAATACCACTATTACCATCACATGAAACGCGCGGACCTAAAAGAAGCACTCACGTTGACTATTTTACTTTTTTCCTTACAAACACAGATATGCACAATTTAATAAGACAGAGAAAACAAAGGGTGGATTTTTTTTACTGACAAAAGAAACGAAGTGCTTAGAGACACACTTCTATTTATTTTTTAAAATTTTAAAAGTTTTGGCAATTGAATTAGTATCTCTTTTCCAGAGTATTGGGTAGCCCTGAAAAGGGCTGTTTTTTTGTTAACGGGAGTAATAGCAATCTTTTTTATGTCTAAGATTGCGTCCCCGTCTGGCGGCAGGCTTTCCTATACGATACGGTCTGCTTCTGCGGAAAGAGAAAGAGAATTCCTTGGTGTCTACTCGACAGTCCACAAAACCTCTGTCTGGTTCTTGCCGTTGCAGCTGTTGTTGCTGCTGTTGTTCTTCTCTCTGCTTCTTCTGAAGTCTGTACTTCTCAGTCCATTCTTCTTGTTCTTTCTTAATTTCCTCTCTGAAGACCTCTTCTATTAGGTCTTGGGCTATAGCCAACATCCTAACATTCTCTATCTCTTCAGGTTTAGGTATCAGGTTTAGCCTGACACGATGTAAACTGATGTAAGCTTCGTTCAGCTTGGCTAGTCTGGAAGGCATGTTCATAGGTAAACGAGTCAACAGTGGATGGTCAGACTGGAGACCAACCCGCTTTATATGGTTCAAACGCGGACGCGATAGTAAACATCCCTACTCTGTTTTAGTGTTGGAACGCTATGATAGCTCATGTCAAGGTGAGGGATAGAGAGAAGTCAAAGAGCATATATTCACAGTGTGTTTTGAAAACAAACAACAGACACATTTTTTTTCAAAACACAACATTTTTTATTCAACCAACAAGTAACAAGTAACAATTATCAATAACATCAAACAAATTATTTTTGACAAGGTTGACAACGTTGTGAAATCATGTGAGATTTCCATGGAAGTCATGAGGCCATTGATGTACACTATGTTTCCTAGATAAAGACAAAAGATAACTATAATGGTCACAAAACCATCGATCTACTTTCTCATCGTTTCTAGAAGAGTGACGATCAAAATAAGTCACTAAATGTTCTAAAGGGTATCCAAGACTGCGTTGATGAAGAAAATACACACAATATCGTCCACACACCATGGAATCTGTGCCTTGTAATTTCACATTATTGTATCGTGTCGTCTGGGCATTTCTTCTCATAAAGTCAATGATATCGTCTTCCAAAGGGGTAATCCATACGAATCAAAATATTCCACACAATCCTCTTGAGGGAAGTAGACGGCAACCCAGTGAGTTCCTGGGAGATGACTTTCGTCCGTGTTGATGATATAAGCTTGATGGTCTTGAGGTTTGTGATGAGGTAGTTCACCTTTAGCGCACACGACAGGATTCCAAGAAGCAGTATACGAACTATTGTTCAAAAGGTAATAAAGTTCCCAGGTATCCATTTTTTTGTTTTGTTTTTTTTTTCTTCACAGGTGATGATAAGTCATCAATTCAATTCTGACTTTTTGCCTAAAAATCTCTGACAAGTAAACGCCTATTAGCTCCGTCCTCGCACCCTGAGCCAAGAGACATTCGATGCGACGGATCTCTAGAGTAGTCAATGGAGGGCAGGAATGATCACGCAAGCCTTTATACCACTCATGAAACACTGCTTCTTCCGAAATGAGACCCAAAACGTCGTCCAGATACTCGTCCAATTATTCTTCTTCATTCATCATCAGACATTTATCGTGTTGAATTTGACTGGGGTGATCGTTTTGACATCCATAGCAATCTTTCTTGATCAATTCTGTAATTTTATTCGCCAGGTGTTTAGCAAAACAGGACACTAAATGTTGTTCTTGTTCTGGCCATCTGGACTTGACTACCTTGTCCTCTTTGTCTTGGTCTCGGGGTTCTGTTTTCACGCTATCCTCCTATTCCATGTCTAAAGATTCTCTACTGTTCAATGAGGGATAGGAGTCTTCCATTGTTTCTAATAGTCTAGAATGACTTCTCTCAAACTGTTGATTTCTATGGTATTCTAGAATTCGGCATACAAGATGACGTTGACCGTCTCGGTAAGACCTTCTGCAAACTGAAGTTCTACACGCAGTTGACCCGATTTTATAGGGTGGAAATGACCCTCGTCGCTGCCTTGGTCTGGAGTGAAATCAAAGGCCCACAAAGTGTAACCTCCGACATAATCTTCGTACGAAATACCGTGACTGGTGTTGGTTCCTAGTTGCCCCGTTGCTTCGTACAGGGACAAGTACGATCTCAAGTAAGTCTTCTGGGCAAAGTTAGGTTCGAAGGGTCTGGTACACAAAGTCTTGCCATCGCGACTGACTTCGATCTTGGACACTCTGTAGTGATTAAACTGGAAAGGAGTTTGATCGTGGGCTTCGTTGAGGGCTGCATTACTGATGATGCCAACGATTAAACGTTTGGGTAACTGTCCTTGGAACAGATGATCTTCGATCTTGGATCGGAGTCCAGCAGCAATGGTGAATGTTTTCACTTCTACACGTCGTATCGGATACTTGGCGGTCGATCTGCTCAATGTTTGACTGATGTCGTTTCCCGCTTTAGGTAAAACTTCTACACGACGCACGTAAAGCCTGGCTTCTTGGATGATGGTTTTGTACTCGTTGGCATGAGCCATCAAATGGAAAGCAACACTGCTGAGATTGAGTCTCAGTGAATATCCACTCCGTTCAGCAAATACTTGTCTTGCAACCACATGTCCAAATGCAAACGATCCATCAGTTCTAAATTACGACCTTGCAGGATTTTCCTTCGACGGTTGTTAAAACCCACATTGTGAGGATTGTCATCGGCTGTTAGGGCTGTGTCGTTATGCGTGTCTTCACCTGCGGTGTCAGGTTTCCATACCACGCAAGCATCCAGATGAGTGTTCTTGGCCTCTTTTCCGTACGTCAAGAGATTTTCTAGGTACGCTCAGTAAGGGTAAGTATCCAGACTGCTGCTGACCAGTTTGTTATTCAAGTACAAATCCACTTCGCTGAACAAGGAATGCATGAAATTGTTGACAGGAGCTACTCTGGCATCGGCTCCCGGATTGGTGTTGTCGGTTTTGATCACTTTCAGTTTCAGATACAGGTAACTGCTGTTCAGATCGATGTAAGTTTCGGGTTGTCCTTTGATTTCAGACTCGATGGGAGCTGAATCCGTCAAAGAGGAGACGGGATGAAATTCGACTCATTGGGATTCTTGCATCGTCATCATGGTGGGTGGCATGGCAAGCAGATCGAGTTCCGACTTCGAACAAGCACAAGACTCCCGGTGCATCATTTTCTTTTTTTAAATAATCAAAAAAGTCTACCTCTCGGACGGTTTTTCTTTTCTTAGACTTTCTAGCTCTAGGGGTGTGAAGTCCTCTGAAGGCGTGTTTTCGTCGTCTTTTTCTGCCTTGTCCTTGTTGTGGCGTCAGGGAAGCAGGAATGCCTGACTCGGCATTGCCCAGGGCATTTATAGGAGTTTCTCGCCGACCCAAAATGTCTTTGCCTGTTTGAAGCAAGACATTTTTGCCTGCTCTCAAGAAAGCTTCTTTGGGGTTTTGTTTGTCAATGATGACATTTTGGAGAAATTCTTTACCTTGAGCCAACTCGGCATCTTCTAAAGCGTGCAATTCCCGTGTCACCATCGGTTTCAAAACGGGAACCACTGTACGAAAAGCCGATTTGAGCATATCACCTAAACCATGTCCTCGCTGTTGAGCGACTCCTTGGTACACAGGATACATGACTGACAAAATGTTAGAGTAATCGTTTTCGAAAATGGAGTTTCACTGTGACTTTCCCTTTGGTAAATGGAAGATTTTGTCCCAGATCTCCTTTTATAGTAATGTTGACAGTGTCGAAATACGACTTGCTGACGGGCAAATAGTGAGGATGTACAAATTCGCGGTGAACGTGATAGGTGTTTCCACCTTCCTCGTTAGCAGCCGTGGTAGAATCCACTTTGAAAGGAATGACACGCAGTAACGGTACGGAGGTGTGTCCCACCACGTTGTACTCCGCCACATCGGAGTACACAAACATCAAATTCAGTCTTTGGTTCATTTCTACAGGGAATCAAAAATATTTCGCAAAATCCAAGTTACCGGTCATGGCTGGTATTTCGTTTCTCATTTTGATCACCTTGGGGTCTCCACCCAAAGTGTCATACAATTCAGGACAAAATGTAATAGCCAATACTTTGTCCTCTGAAAATTTCATCAATAGGCGACGAGCTATTTTGTGGTACTCGATCGTGACACTTCTTCTAGCTTTTTCCAAGGCTTTACCAAACATGAAATTGAACCTGTCAGCAATGGTGTTCACCAAATGTTAACCACCAAAGTAAAAGCCCACAGGAATTTTCAACAGATAAGTGGTTCGTTTAGTTTTGGGGTCTTGTGATTTCATAAAGTCAGCTACACTAGTGCGGTCACCCATGGCTTGTTGCACTTGTTCGTCATAAACTTCTACCGTAACAGTGTTTTCATTTTCGACGATGTTTTTGATTTGTGTAGGGTGAATCATTTCCACCAAAGCCACTTCCCAACGGGCTTCGTGATCCAATTGGATGGCTTGAGGTAATCTGGCCGAGAAACAGCACAAAGTGTTATTGGGAAACACCTCCATGGAACTATCACTGGGTAACGTTAAGTAAAATTGGTTGTTCATAATTCCACAGTTCTAGTGTCCGAGGAGTCACTGGAAGTCAGAGGAGTGTCTAAAAGAGGATGGTTATGGTGACTGTTGGAACTAACGTTGGACACAAGACTCCCGTTGTTGTTGTTTCCGTTAGAGGAATATTTCAGAGACGGATTCGGAAGAAGGTAACCAATGAAACTGATAAGTAAAATAGTCCACAATTGTTTGTCTCCTTGTTGCAAACTCAAATTGGCAATGGCAGCACCGATGACACAATACACCACAAAGATTTGGCAAAAAAAGGCGATTTACGTTTTAGGCACACGTTCTCCACACCACACCCACAAGAGTTGCTTTTGTAGATCTTGTAGAGAAGAACTGGGGGAGGAATGGTCACTGCAGTAGCTGAGGCTGTGTTGAAGGGCATGATGGTCACTTCTTTTTATAGTCGATGAGTTGCGAAGCGGCGATCCAAGAGTCAAAGCTGGGAGGATATCCTTTCCAACGTACTTTGACTTCTTTGACACATCCTTTTCCCACTTCACGAGTTCCTCGATCGAGAATGCTTTCTATCTCGTACACTTCCTCTTCTTTTTTGGTCATACGTTGTAACTCGGGCAAGTAAAACCTTCCTTTTAACACTTCCCCCTTCATGTCTTCCAATTTATAGACGGGAGGATGACCGCCACGCACACGTTCGGTGACACGAAACAATTCGGTAGTCCAGTTAGGTAAGTAACCTTTGTCGAAGGTGCGTTTGGTTTTGGCAATGCGTACCCAATCTCCTGATGCCAAAACTCCACCTTTCTTGGGGGCAGTCACTGTTGGGGACGTACCAAACAGACGCTCGAGGACGGCCACTTCGTTGTCAGCAGTCACTTCTTGGGAGGCACGCCCAATGCTCCGATGGTAAGATTGACTGTACGATTGGACGAGGTGTGGCAAGACGTCGATGTACTTGAGAGTGTGTTGATGCGTAAAATATTTCCACATGCGTTCTTTCAAGGTGCGTTGAAAACGTTCCACGATGCTAGCTTTGGTTTCGGGATTCTCGGTGGTGAAAAAATGAATGTCACGTTTCTTCAATTCATTTTGGAAAGCTTGGTTCAGAAATTCGGTGCCTTTGTCAGTTTTCCATCGAAGAGGGTGACGACCGCTTTGTTTCATCACCAGTTGCAGGGCTCGCACTAACTCACTGCTCGATTGGAAGTCAATGGTACGACCCAAGCAAATTTGGAAAAGACGTCGATGACACAAAATAAATATTTGTAGCCACGATTGTAGGTGGCCAAATGAGAGACATCGGCTAAATCGGCTTGCCATTGGTGATCGATACCCTCTACTTGGATGCGACTTCTGGAAAATTTTGGTCGAATGGGTTTGTGTAATGTGTACGTGGCTTGTTCTTGTAACCATCGTTGCACATGAGGTAAACGGATACTTTTCAGTCGAGTTTTGGCAGCACGATACAATTTCTGAACTCCTCCGTAACCTGCGGGATGGACTGGACCGTAGTAAATGCTGGCTAACACCTTCTCCATTTTTTAATAAGTGATCCACTCTTCACTGATGCAACTCTGGATGGGACGAGGGGGTGGTTTAGAAACGGTTTTACGTGTCCGATGTGCCACTGGTATAGAAGTGGAAGGTAGTGGTGGTGGTGGTGGTAATGGGATGGCTTTAGTCTTCTTTTCTTTTTTCACTTCTGGTTTCCCTTCTTTCTTTTTTACTTCTGTCGAAGGAGGAGTGGACATCATCTTTTTAACCCAAGCTTTAAGTTCTTCTCGTTGGGGTGTAGGGGATGGGGTCAACAAGGACGCTGAAATCTTACTAGGGATGGGAGCTGCTGACGGTGTTTGAAAGACTTCTCTTGCCCCTACTTCCTCAGGCAACCGTAGGGCTGCCTCTGTCTTGACCACTGGGAATGGTAATGGTTGTGGTGGTTGTGGTGGTGAACTTTTCATCAGGGCCTTAAAATCTTTCAGAGTGGGTTGAGCTGTTTCGTCTAAAGCTTTTGGTGAAAGAGTTTCAGTCGTTGTAACAACTGACCGTACCGTTGCGATTTTTCCGTTTCTGACAAATCGCTGCAATCCATCAACGATTGCAATTCGTGTTGTAACTGAGACATCTCGGTCAAATGAGGATTGGGAGGTAAATGCGGGGTCCGTTGTTATTGCCAACGATGGTATTCCATCCATCGTTTGTAAGGGACTAAAGCTAGTTTTCGTCCTTCCATCAGATTTCAAGGGTCACGTCTGAGATCTTTTGATTTCAGAGGTCCCCTTTATCTTCTTGGTCTTTTATCTTGGAATTAGGGCGGGTATAATATGTCCCATTGCACTCAGTATAGGTTTCGCTACATTGGTAATAAGTCCTAACAGGGGTAAAAATCCTCCGCGTTGCACCAACATCTTTTTCTTTTGACGAATGGGTATTTTCTTTTGGACCATTTGGCGAGGAATGTGTCGATGTTTGTCTAAGCCATTTTTCTGATGTTTAGTCAAAGGTATTGTGCATTTCAAGACGATCAGACAACATTCGCTCACCGTATAGATGATATCTTTGGAGGCAGTTTGAATGAGTTGTTTTCGCATGGGTGGAGGAGCTTTGGACAGGACAGACAACATGTCCCAATGTTTGACTAAACGAGGAGGCAGTCCTTTCCTTTTCTTTCCTTTGGGAATAGAAGAAGGATGTCTTTTTTTGGGTGACATCTTTGTTTGTTGATTCCGGGACACACACCAAAAATACACTAACGTCGATGACTTGGCACACGGTCTTTTATCCTTTTTTTGGGGACTATCGCTTCGTCATAAAGGTGACGATGTGTTTTCCAAAAACGCCAAAGAATCCTCCTCTTTGGCGGCTACTCTTTTTCTTTGGACGAGTGTGTCTTTTCTGTGGGTGTCGCCTATGTTTGGCTAAGCGTTTTTTCGCATGACGAGACTGTCTTTTTCCTTTTCCTTTCTGGGCAGGAGAACGACGATGAGGGAACATCTTTTGGTGCACAAAAATATACACTGACATCCATGGCTAGACATGCGTCCTTTTATCTTATTTTTTTTTTCGAGCCTGTCCTTTACCCTTCTGAGAAAATCATTGGCTATCTTCTCAAATTCAAGGAAAGGGCCAAAGAAATCTCACTTTTGGTGGCTTCTCCTTTTCTTTGGACGAGTGTTTCTTTTCAGAGGGTGTCGCCGATGTTTGGATAAGCGTTTCTTAGGATGACGTGACTGTCTTTTTCGTTTTCCTTTTCCTTTTTGGACAAAAGAATGACGATGGTAACGGTGTACACTTCTTGGAGAGGACATCTTTGGGTGTGCAGCAGCACAAAAACACGGATCCGTATTGTTTGCCTCAGGTCTTTTTTATACTGGAATGCGTCGCCACTGATTGTCTTTACGTCGTATCAACTTGATGACAGGCAACACACGTCGTGGAGGAGTTAGCAACGGAATAAATCGGGACAGTTCTTGCTTGGACATATCCAGTAAACTCTGTAACACACCCGTTCTCTCTTGGACTTTGATTTTAGGGGCAGGTACTTTGTGAGCAGCGGCTACAGCCGCTAAAGAGGGAGAGGGTGTCACCGCTGGAGGAGAAGTTTTTGGAGACACTCTCTTGTGGGTAGAAGCTGTTTTCTGTGGACTTTTCTTTTTCTTTTTCTGAGGCTGTGACCTGGTCTTGACACCGTTGCTCTTTTTCTTTTTCTTCTGGGTACGTTTGGGCGTGGCTTTTTTCTTGGGAAGAACTTTGGGAGCATTAGGATCCCATTTTAAGAGGGAACGAATGATGACACCTCCTAGAGAACCGCTACCTCCAGGTTTCAAAATGATTTGCTTTTTGGTGTGAGTGTCGATGCGAGGATCGGCTAGTTGCGTCAAGGCGCCTTTGTTTCTCTCAAAAAAACGTTTGGTTTGATGTGGAATCTGAATGATGCCCTGCAGTAATTGACGTGCTGTCACCGTAAACCATCGTAAGACTTCTTTGAGACTAGCTTCTAAGACACGAGCACGTATTTGTGGATTTTTTTCGCGACTGATACCGTACAAGGCACGAATCAATTTAATGGGAAGATGAGACTGAAGGGACGTCATGTTGACGATGTGTGAGACAGAGTCTAAGTGACCGAGGCTTTTATAGATTTTTTTTGGTGACTGTGATTAAGTCGACGAAAGGGACGTGTACACGACAGGCCCTCCGTCTTGGTACCAATGGTGAAACAGGTGGGTACGAAATCGCAAATAATCGGGAGTGGTGCGTTTTAAATCCACGAGTAAATAAGCGTGTGGGGTTTGAGTGGCATCGTCGTACGCATTTGTCAGCCAAGGCGTCCCTAACTGTTTGGCTAAGACTTGTACTTGCGATTTATCTCTAGGGCTTTTAAACAACACCACGTAATGAGCATTGAGACTGATGGTACGATGGGCTTTACTTTGTTGAAACAAATTTTGGGTGATGTAAATGACACTGGCATTACGATGATGCCCATTGCGCGTAAACCAGAGTTTAATTTCTTCTTCGTCTTCTCCTAACATGTCCTCAAAAATAACCAAATGGGTTTGACTAGGGTCAGACACGATCCCGTCGCCCTCGCCAGGAATGCCTTCCACAAAGACGATGGAATCGCCTTAACTTTCTCGTAGAAGGCTGTGCGCCATTTGCCACTCTTTGTAACACCACACGATCAATCAAATGATGTTTATGTTCGATCAAACGTTTGACAAATTCGGTTTTGCCTGAACCATTCGGTCCGGCAATGAGCATGTTAAAGGGATGGCGAAGATACAAGGCCTCCCAACTAGTCCGATCCACGTGTTCGTCAATGACTTTGACAGTGGAGGAAGAGGGAGTAGAGACAGCAGAGGTAGCCATAGTAGTGTAAGAAATGTCACTTTTGACACGAAGACAGACAAGACAAGAATTTTTATACTTTTTTCAGGACACGTTTATTGTCATCTTTAATGGTGAACAACACAAAAGACAAAAATACATAAAAGCCAAATGGTTAAGTACATAAATAAAAGAAACATCAAAACGATCCAAGTGGAATATAAACAAGTCTCTGTACAACATTTGTGATGATCAAGAGGTGAAATCGCAGGGGTACTGTGTAATGTTCTGAGAGTCTCTACACTCCTTGGCACAATCACACAAGAGTCCTCCCGGAATGGCCTTTCGGGGATGTCGATCACGGTCCTGTCCTGAAGAAAGTGGTTTTCCTCGGTCACGACTTCTTCTTCTTCTTCTTCTTCTTCTTCTTCTTCTGGCACTGTCACTAACACTCGTTTAAAAGTTACTTTTTTCACGGAACGTTTTAATTGTTTAGGATTACAAATCTTGGGCATACTGTGCCACTTCTTTTGTCCAAGCCTCAAAACCCCAACTTTTCCAGTCACGTACATCTTTCCAGTGAGGGTGTAAGTCACAAGCTACACACACGTCGTCGTACACATCTTCAGTGCCTAAAAGTTGACGAATCTTGTTTTCCCGTAGAAGTTGAGAAGTATCAAGATGAAAGCGCAAAGCTTTGAGCAGAATGAATCTCTCGTGTACATTTAAAGGGACCACTTTCATGCTTTTTGGAGTGGTATGTACTGTTCGTAAAGAGTCCACAAGGAATCAGCTGGTAAACGAAATCCCAGAAAGCAAGTCACTAAGACACACACTACACGTCGACCCCAATTCAATGGACACAGTTCTCGTAATAGGTGTTGGTAATCCTCCACTGTTTGAATAGTATCATTGATTTCCTTCCACGGAATCTGTAGTATCACGAATGATAAAGGTCGTGGCATAGTAGTCTGTTTTTATACTTCTTTTCTCTTATCTGAATCACTTCTCCTAGAGCGAAAGTAATGAACGTAGTGAGTAATTTCTGACCACTGCCATTCCAGGAAACGGTCAAGAATGTCAATAAAATCTTTAAATGTAAATGGTCTAAAGCGATATAGTAGAACGAACGCACCCTTGATCCAGAGAAATCGGACTTGTTTGTTGACATTTGTCAATTTCCTCTTGTGAATTTCTCGACATAAAAGTTCTACAGTCACAAATTGAGATTTGATTCTGGCAAGTCCCTGCCAAATGTCCTTGTAGATCTTCTCTTGCAATTCGTTTGCTAATCTTTGAAGATTATTTTTTACATCTGGTTTAAATACTTGCCTAGGGGTTGTCCAACGTTTGACTCATAGCCAATCAGCTTGTTTCTTACACAACATGGTAGGCCCACTTCAATGACGAGGTCCCACTAAAGGTAGGTAGTGACAATCTGGAGACCATCGAGCATGTTCCAGGTAAGCGCAATCTTTCTTCTCCCACTCGTGAAGTGACACACCACAACTGAAGCACTTGACTTTATTCCCTTCCCCCAAGTGGATAAATCCAGCTCTAGCTAATTCTTCAGGGGTAGGTCCTCCCAGATATTTTGGCCATTTTCCTTGGAAGGTTTGGAATCGACTTTCATAGTCACAGTATTCTGGCAAACGCACAAGGAACGAATATTCTTCTTTCGCAGGTTCACTTCGATGAGGGTACGGTGAAATATGCAGGAGCCTGCTCAGTTTTACATGACATCCGTAGGGTGGTAGTCGCATGGTTTCATTAGGATGACATCCGCCATGAAAACCAGTAAAGTGAAAAGGTGTGCGATAACGAGTGGCATCGCTTTCGCATCCATCAGGTTTGACACGCACAGCATCACTTTCCATTGTAGGTATGGTAGTAGTAGTTATAGCAAAGTTCCCATGATGATGTGGTACTGAATCGCTAAGGTCATAGCGTACGGCATCCCTGTCATCGCAAGGCACAGCATCGTACTCGAGTTTGCTCTTGCTTGATACTTCCTGTTTGAAAGGATTCATCTTTCTCGCTTTGCAATGGTAGTCACAATGAACTATTGGTCTTGGACGTTGTCCCTTTTTATACTAGTCGTAACGAAGTCTCGAGCTTGTACATCGTTCTTTTTTTATCACTAGTTTTGGAAGTCTTCCTTTTTTTCTTCTTGAACAACGGTACTACCTTCTCTAAGGTACCGTCATACCTGAACCGTAGTGTGATGGGTGGAAATGCCATAGAAAGGTAAGGACAATGCGGAGACCATTGAGTATGTTCCATAATAGCTGAATTTTTATAGATACATCGATCCATACGCAACTTCAGACCACAACTGAAACACTGTACTTCGTACCCCAATTCAGTCTCAGGTCCCAAGTAGACAAACCCTGTTCTAGCTAAAACATTCGCAGTAGGTAATCCTTCCCTATCCGTGGGCCATTTTTAAAACGTTTCCAGTCGACTGGCACGCTCGGTGAGCCACGCAGAAATTAGGAATGTGAATGCCAGTCTCTTGCATGCATTCGAAATCGAAAAAGATGAAATGGCCTTTCTTCTGGTTATTATCTTCTTCCTGTTGGGGCTAGTATTTTTGAATGTAGCATTGGTGTTCCAAGTCCACGATTTGGTGACAAATGTGACATCGTTTCTTTCCTGTACAGACGTGCACCTTGGATTATTGGTACGTATGCCTTGTCCACAAGTAGGGCACAATCTCAGGAGCTGACAAGCACTTTTCTGCTGTGAACCTTGCGTCTTTAGATGTTGGTAACAAGTTGAACTGACAAACGTGCGCTGACAAGCTGGGCAATGCAATCGTTCTTGTCCTTCCTCTAGACAGGGCTTAGAGGCTAAACGTCTCTCACATTTCGATCCGCAATGCTTATGTTGCTCTCGATTGTTATAGCCATAGTCACATTTCTCACAGTAATAACTGTATGACAGGAATGCAGTGATACTGGTAATGGCATCAAAATGTTCATCGTGATGATAGACGTGAATGTATTTTCCGTCTTTGAAATTTTTGCCTCGAAACAACAGAGGTCCGCGCTCTTCTTGAGGGTGTACTTTCAAGGTGTAGCTTGGAGCCAAGACGTCTTGCAACTTTTGCATTTCAGGAATCCCACAGTGTGTGTCGTTGGATATCCCCGCTTGCTGTAACAGGAGTTCTACTTCTCTTTGTTGCTTGGCTCGGTCCGATCGTTGAATAGTTTTCCAGGCTCTTTTCCATTCTGCCGTGTCGTTCTTGTCGGCATACGTTCGTCCTACGACTATGGCACGGGCTAAACACATCTTGTCTTGAGGGTGGGGAAGAGACACGTTGGTCATGAACAGTGTCGCTTTTTCATCGGTGATGTGAAACTTGTCATTGGATTGTTGCACGTATTGAATCTTGTCCATGACTTTGGAAGGTGTCAATTCTGATGGGGTGCTAAACTCGATCCAAACGGGGGACTTCAAACTGTCGTGATGAAAAGAAAGTCTCAAGCGATCGTCTTCTTTGGCTTCACATTGCCGTTTCAGTGTAGTTAACAAAGAATCCCACACATCAGTGATGAACCCTTCTGCTTTCTCCAACGGTTCGTCGGACTTGAAATCTTTAAACTTCACCGCGTACGTGTAGGCCGTAGTTCTAAATTTTCTGGAGGAGCGTTTGCCCGTCTCTCGAATGTGGTAGTAATTTTGAGGGTTTACTGGTGGTGATGGACTTTGACTGAGTGTAGATTCTCTGGGCCTAGATTCTGGTTCACTCATCTCATCTTCAAAATCGCTGGCATGAATTTGAGCCAAGACTTCAGCTACTGTGCGAGGCGATAAATCACGTTTCTGCCTCTTACTTTCTTCTCCTTTCTTTACGAAATGATGCGATCGTTTCATCTTGATTGCAAAAAGTCAAATGACTTCATTTGAAACGCCATGGACCCCTATATATTTATGTCAGGCTTAGTGCATATATAAAGGGCTGGTGCCTTCCCTCTCAGTATTCATTTTGCTCTCAAGCCGTTCAACACGATGGAAGAACCCACACAAATCGAACTTCTGATTAGAGCTTTGCGAGGTGTCATAAGAAAGTTTTCTTCAGACAAGCCGACGGACTACTCTCCCTCAAGATACTTGCTATATCTGCCAGAAGAAAGGGCATTGGGCTACAGAATGTCCAGACCGTCACAAAAGCAAGACCAGTGTCAGAAGAGACAAACGTCAAGATACCTATTATCATTGTAAAGAGAAAGGACATTGGTCTTCAGAGTGTCCTAAGAAAGAACAGGAGCAGGAGGAGGAGGAATAAGAAAAAGAGGTACCCTCGGCAAAGGAAGAACCCCGACACGTTCAGAAAGAGAAGACAGAAAAGAAAAGAAGACGACAAAAAAAGTCAGGAAGAAGAAGAAGAAGAGGAAAAAAGTGTAAAAGTGAAGAAATTCAAAAAACAGAGAGAGTGAACTTTTTTTTAAAAAGTGTTGTGTTATGCTGTGATATTGAATTGTAAATATTTGTACCAGAATAGACCAGACTGAAAAAACTTAAGTGTCTCTTGGTTTTAATTGTTTAGAATAATAAGGGTCTACACTCACGCACTCAAAACACGTATATCATAGGGTTAAACAAGGTTTTTTTTTAGTTTTGATTGATTTTGGCAAAATGAATTAGTATCTCTTTTCGAAAGAAGTGAGTGGCCCTGAAAAGGACCATTGGGTGTTTTTTTTTTTTTTTCAAAAAACAAACTACTTAGGAACGAGAAGCAATCCGCTTTAACTGCCTTAAGCCTTTGCCACGGCCAAGGCCTACTTGTGGACTTGCTTCTGTCAATGATTGGGTAGAAATCACTACGGATGGTATCTCTGGTGTGGTAACATGGTTGGGCTGTTTGGCTCGGGAAGGTCTTTTTCTCTTGGGTCGTAATAAAGAAGTCTGATACATTTGTTTCAGACTTCTTAACTCAGCCAAAATGTCTGAGAGTACCGTTACCGTTTGACTTTCACTGTTCTCCTTCTCTCCTAGCCTTTGTTTCTTCTCTACTGCTTCTTCTTCCTGTCGTTTCCTTCTTGCCTCTTCTTCTTCTTCTCGCTGTTGCTGTTCAAGGAGAAATGCTTGTTCTGCTTCTTTCTGCTGTTGTAAAAATTTCTCCAATTCTTCTTTCTGTCTTTGTTTAAAATCGTCGACGTGTGTTAAAGAAGGAGAAGGCGGCGAAGTTACTGGTACCGGAACAAATTCTTGCGAAGAAGAGAAAAAAATCTACTAAATCCCAATTGAAATCAACCTCTTCTGGAAGTAGCGCTGAGTTAACTTTGGTAGCCACTGCTATGCCATCGCTTCTCGTCTCCACAGCCGGTGCACCACAATTCATTGTCTTCTTAGTTTCCGTCATGTTTCACAATACAATGTCGCATCGATTCACTGCGCACAGACGCTAGCGCACCTATATAGGGAATGTGACGTCACAGGTAGTTCTCTTCGGATTGGAAGACAGACTCCGCGAAGTGACTGAATTTTGTAGCGCATGTTGGGATTGGTGAACAATTTCAATCCATTTCGATCCGATCTTCCACTATAAATAAACGCTGTTCACTTCATTCTCTTTTTTTCCGTACGGACCTACCCATGTATGTGAGATCATCATGGAGAATCGTTAGGATCACCGAGACAAGCGTTTG
Organism: Megalonaias nervosa; assembly: GCA_016617855.1. Lineage (NCBI taxonomy): Eukaryota > Metazoa > Mollusca > Bivalvia > Unionida > Unionidae > Megalonaias > Megalonaias nervosa. Next base: position 22,187 of record JAECUM010095474.1, read on the forward strand.
GAAAAGAAGGACCTATGTGGAAAGACAAGGCTGTCTGAAGCGAGTTCTGATTTATGGACCAGAGGTTAGAGGAAGTTTGAGCAAGAGAAGAAGACCTATGCGATGCCCTCTATGTTAACGAAATGGTGTTAACATAACAAACAACGGCCCTTTTCAGGGCCACTTCATATGCCTCGAAAAGATATTTATTCTTTCTTGCCTAAAAAATTTTTTTATTTGATTTTATAATTTAATTTTTAACTCCCTAAAACATTATTCTCTTCCCTAAAAAATTTGTTTAGTCGATTTTATAATTTGTGTATGATAGATTGATGTTCATCAATCTATGGAAAAAAAGGAATATATAAAACATACTCTACTAAAACACGAACGCGACTGATTCGTGTTTGTATAGAGAAATGACACAGGTGGCATGAGGTCACAGTCCTTGCTACATTGTTGCCAATGTCCAGTACCGTGACGTCACCCTACCTGTTCCATTCCTCTTGTCGCTATACAGGCCCAGGGTGTGCTAGTCGCTATACAAAATTCTCATTGTCGCTAAAGTACCCCAGGCTGTGGTTTTGACGCCAAAAATCGTGTTGCTATAGTGCCCCGGGGGGTGGGGGGTGGTCTGTAATGTATTTTCCCATTGTCGCTAAAGTACCCCACTACACTACTTGCATAGCACACACACACACACACACACACACACACACACACACACACAAATACAGCTGGAAGGCGTTAAATGCATAGCAAATAAAAAAAAATCACAATTAGTTCGGCATCTACACAGTTGGAGAGATTTTTCACATACCAAATATTGAAAAGTTTAATGTAATAGTTACAGAAAAATTACCATTAGGTGAAAGGCTGAAACAACTATATAAAGACGAGGGTCTTAAAAGCTGATGTAGCCATTGCAATAGACGCGGTAATATTAACCGTTGCACTGTATATATAATATTTTGTGCGAGATATAGGAAAGACAAATGGCGGTGGTGTTCTATCAGGAGGCAACAATGATTCGTTTCTTTAGAAAGTTTAAAAAGACCTAATAAATATTGGTCAATGTACGTCTGTGCAAGCCAAAAAACAGCAGAGACATTGTCTGAAATTATCGGTAGTGTTTCAAGACAGATGGACAGGTTGCCTTTTCCCCAGCAAAACGCATTATGTTAATTATTTTGTCATAATTTATGTGATGATTTGTTTTTTTAATTGAGGTGTAAACACAGCATGCAATACGGTTTAAGAAAGCAAGGAGCACGATTTTGCTTTCAGTATACACTGCCTTCGGCACAATCAGGTAGAATGTAATCACTGATTACTTAGCTGGCCTCATGAAACTTGAATAGTCTCATGAAGCCATTATAAACGTTACTTATCAGGCAGCAAAAACAAAATCAGAATAAAGGGATTATGTCCTATGACATGATGGCCCCGACATAAAGGGAACAGAAAGGGATTTTTTTTCAATAATCTCAAAGGAGAGGTACCATGATAAGCTGATAAAAGCCACATATTAATTTGTTTCAAGTCATTGTTCTTAAAAAAAAAAAATGCTTTACTCGCTATTATGCATATCATCAACAAGGGCGAGTCAAACACAAAATATAACCAGTGTCAGTGAAGTGTAAAATATATGCCATAGTGAACTACTTTTTAAATGAGGTGTCGTACTCCCCACGACGCAACCCATCACAAAGTTTAATGGTTCTAGGTAAGATTATATGTAAATAAGCAGCAAGCAACAAACCTATGTGGTCATGAGATACATGCAAAAAGCTAACATAAACTGGTAAACCGTGAAATGAAGGTCACAACTTTTTTGTTGTCAGGGCGTGATACCAATAGGGACAATGCTGTCATCAAAATTAACGATTCTAGTATGCACAGTGCTTAAATAATAATCATGCAGCACAACATTTAACCAAAGCCAGAGGGCACGAAATAAAGGCAAAAGGTTTATATTATGGGTGTATTACTCGACTAGATGTATTACCTAATCAAGTTTAATGATCGCAGGTATAACGATATGTATAGTTGGTGTAAAAACATATGTACCTAGGAACTAAATCCAAAAAACTAAACATAACCAGAAAATGAAAAATGTGTCACAATTGCCTTCTTTTATTGTGAGCGTGTGGTACCAATATTGCTACATATAATCATCGAGATTAATGATTGTAACAAATATAGCCCGAGGAATAAATTTAAGGCACAAAATTTAAACAAAGCCAGGGAAGCATGGAATGTGGGTCACAGAAACCTACTTTTGTGATGAGGATGTAGTACTTCATCACGATATATCCCCTCACCGAGTATCGTGACTTCAGATATAAAAGCATATATACAGGGTGAAAAACAATATATATGCTGGTAAGCTAAACACAGAAATGTAACTATGAATGTACAAATAACATACATAAAAACATCTGCACCCAAGTCAATCTTTCCAGTGTGTAGGTGCCTTCAAACCCATACTCAATTTTTGCCTTGACATTTGAAGAAGGAGAGATCTACGTTCAGCAAGGTGTACATATTTACTGTACATGCTTTGAAATCAGACACCTGTGCAGACACCAAAGGTTATGAAATAACTCTTCTTAAGGGCAATATAATCATCCAGTGAAGCTCGTCACAGCAGCTGAATTTGTAACCTATTCAACCAATTAAATTATAGTAGCTCCAGCAACCAATATTAATGATTACCTTTGTTTATTTCAGGTCGATATTGGTTTTTGTTGTGCCTCAATAATCACGTCATTGGAACTTCAGAGTCTCTGATCATATCATCAGATCTGACAGTAGGACTGTCATCATTATAATCCTTTCCTCTTCATAATTTTACTTACATTGTCTTCTGTATTGTCCTCGACGATGTGTCGTAGTACTGTCACAGATTGATTAATCAGCTTGTGGAATACCGTCCTGAGCAGGAACGATTAATACCTGTGCTGTTGATATTTAATTTGAATGAATTATCATCCGGTGAAGGTATTTTATATTCCTATAGTAGTTAAAATTTGACCATAGTAGTAACCTTGCTGCACTAAGTTTGAAGACCCAATTAACTGCTTAATAGTGCCTGGTGCTGCATAAATCATTGCTCTGTTTACAACTTGTGCATCCAATTTGCTTATTACATTAGACCTAATACTCTGTTTTAGCATTGAAAAATCTACATTTATTAATCCGATATTCTGGAAACAAAAGAAGTCGATCCAATGATCTGTTTCAGATTCAGGAGAATACGGCAACCTCATCCAGTACCGCTATCACGTAAAACAAGTATGCTGTTTTTATCTTTATAATGAAGTATCAAATAAATTTTTTATGTACATTTCTCTCTTACAAGAATAAAACATTGTACGTAATTCGCAAATCATTTCCTCAAATGCCTTTGAATGTATTATATCATCTATAGTTGTTTGAGTTTTACTCTTGATGTATTACCAGTGGTGATTTAGTGCTGATTGTGCAATATGCAATGTCCATCTGTTTGATGTGTCTATCTACTTTATCCTTTGTTGAGATATAGAATACATAATTAACAAAATGTTCAATTCATTGTATGCAGAATACTGAGTTTAATATCCTTAAATATGTTCGATAAATGAACTTGGTTTGGGTGAATTCATAGTGTTAAATTTGAATTTCAGGACACGGGTAAGGTGCTGCACTAACTCCTTTGTTGTACAAACAGGAATTAACTTTACTTCATCCATATGGTGAAAAATTTCTTCCACAATCAAACTCATTAATGGTCAACGTTGTGCTAACTGTTTGTAACACAATTTTTATGGGTGTAATAAACATGTTCAATACGAAATGTTATACAGAACAAGTGCACAGTGTAAGCGGTTGCTGAAATATCAGCTTTGTAAATAGCATGCTTACATCAACGTTTGTGTGATTTTGATTACCATTTGTTTATTCAGTTGTTTGGCAGAGTTCAATAAATGCAGCTGCAATCAACTTTATATTTGTGACTGTCATCTCTTGCCATTCTTCTGTAATGTCATTTAGTACCCTGCTAGTAAATTGTCTGCACTGCAGTCAGTGTATAACGTTTTTCGTGTGTGCCATTTCAGTTATGATGCATTTGGCCGTTCTTTTCTCATTTGCTTAGGGTTGGTCATCAAAAATAATTCACTTATCATGCATGTTTAAACTCCTGTATTTTCTGTCGAATTATACAAACTCACCAGCCTTTCAAAATTAAAAATATTAACTATTCCCTGATCTTGATACTGTAATTTAAAGTAGCCGCTTAAAATTTGCTTCCATCCATCCTTCCACCATCTACTTACCCCACCATCTATCCTGCTATCTATTTCACCAACTATATATATATATATATATATATATATATATATATATATATATATATATATATACATACATACATATACACACACACATCACAAACAGAACATGACTACTGAATAATTTGGATACAAATTTTGGGTTATGTGTTCAAAATTACATATCTAGGAACTGGTCACCGTCCAGTCACCCTGAAGCATGTCTGTATTTGATAGTGTCCGGACAAGTTAACGATCGGATGATGATTTTAAATATTTGTCTAGAAGAATCCTGTAATGTGAACTTCATCGCAATGTTGTCTATTTTTTCTGTTATTGATACTGTATTTTATAGTGGCAGTTATATATATATATATATATATATATATATATATATATATATATATATATATATAAAACAATGCTCCTTTCCATCTTTCCGCCAACTATCTAACCCACCATCTATCCCACTTTCTATTCCACCAACTATGCATATAAGATGATGAAAATGTTATTATGGTTACTCAAGCATTGCAGCTGTTATTTTATCTCGTCTTTTCCAGAAAAAATCTAGATATCGCATTGCTGCTGTTGTTGTCGGCGTCTTCCACAGAATTTTATTTTTCTGTGCAATCCAGTCCTTGAACATTTGTGTAAGGCCATAACGCATAACGACGCCATTGTTGTTTTGCAATCCCAAACCTGTCGGGCGGGATGGGAGGGCACAACTATATAATATTTAATTTTTTTTTGTCTGAATGTTTACATAGAGCTGCCAATATAATAAACAATCGGATGCTGTATTATTCCATCAACTGGATAGCTATATATATATATATATATATATATATATATACATATATATATATATATATGTGTGTGTGTGTGTGTGTGTGTGGAGGGGGTGCGGGTGTGGGTAACAGAAGATCAGACAAATATTCATGCTTTATGGATAAATAAATAATACAGCATGGACATTTTTTCAATTTACTGCTACATTAACTAAATTTTCAATGTATTATCCGGCACATGGACAGATTCGTGTTTTCATATATATATATATATATATATATATATATATATATATATATATATATATATATATGTAGTAGTAGTATTTGGAGGACGTGGGTGAGGTTTTTATCCAATGAGCTAGTACCATTACTTTTGCTATGGCCAAGGAGAGAAGTAGTATCGGAAAACATGCCAGAATCTTTCAAGAGGCGTTATCCAAATACAAGAGTTATTCTCGATTGCACTGAAATTTGGACGGAGACCCCAGAGTCACTACAAGCGAAATCTCTTATGTATTCTAACTACAAATCTCACATGACGTGGAAGATTTTGGTTGGTGTGAGTCCTTGTGGTGTTATTAGTTTTGTATCTGATTGCTATGCAGGAAGTATTTCGGACAAGAAAATTACAGAGCTGTCTGGAGTGGTGGATCTCCTTTTCTCTGTGATGTCGATAAGGGCATACAACAAAGAAGCAATGTGATTGCATGACTCCCCTTGCCTGTGCATAAAAAAAAAGAAATATCATTATATGTTGATCTTTCAGCTGTGTCAATTTTTCTGAAGTATATCAGATAGTGTGATGGATCACATCTGTAGTGACACTTTACTATTATTCTTCTTCCCAGGTTTTTGTTTAATGGGGTGAGGTTAGGGGGGTAATTCAAGGAATCAACACACAAATATATATAGCCCAGATCAGCAATTAACTGTGGGGGTAAGGTGAGATATCCCCAGGCCCAAATACTGGTTTAACTTTTAAAAACATAAAGGGACAATATGAAGAAATGTTGCTGTAGTTATAAATTTACGAATTATGCATATTAAATAATTTTAATGATTATCTACCTCTCAAATGAAGAGCACAAGTTAAAACTTTAAAGTTGTATGAAACTTACCCTGCTGGACAGATGCAATCTGCAGAGTGAACTTGTCCGGTTACTTTTGACAGACTTATCCAAACTCGGTAACAGGTTGTTTGTTTTTATCTAATATTGGGAGGGATGGAATAACCAGGCATCTCACATATGCGTGTGAACACTGATTACTGACATTGTGATAGCGGACTGATTGTACATGATTGTCCTGATAAAATTTTTTAGCTTTCAGCTGCCTGACAGCACCGCAGGGAGCTTAGTCCGAGTTTCCTCTGTCCCTTGACACCCCATTTTTGATATTTGGTTTTTTATGTTGGGGTGTAGGGTCAGAATCCATTCTCTATCGAAAAGTACTCGCCTACTATCAGGCCTAGCAAACTTAAATGACCTTACATTGAGCCATACTTACATTAAATCGATAGTGAAATAATTTATCTTCTCAGAAATTACAAGTATTACACCGATTTTCTCTTTAATCCGTTGTCAGACGAGACGAAACTACAGCGTTGATGAAAATTGACCTCGTTCGCACTATTTGCATTACTAGTCACATGACTAACCAAATCTCGCGGCCGATATGCATACAACGTCACAGGTCAAATAGTCACGTGATAACAACAAAACCACGTTGACATGTGGTTTCAGCGTGATCAATCTGCCTCTTTCCATGATGATGCGACAGCGACATGTTTCGGGCTGGTGTCATCTCAATTAATATGTTGAAAACTATGTGTTCTTTCATGTTATTGTAGACATTGTGTGACTTGCATTCAATATTTTCGAGTTTTTGTCTTCTTTCTCTGGCCATAGAACACAATTAATTTTACTATATATTCTCTACATTTGTTTCTCAGTACTGAACTTTCCACTGTGTGACAATCAATACAAATCATATGTCAATCTAAAATACCTTCAAAGATGACTTTACGGTGAAGTTCTTGTCAGGGGTTGACCTGCATTTTTTGAGAGGCTGAATTGTAAACAAAACACCATGCAATGGAACACAGATTTCACTTCCGGATCATCACCAAGGCCTTATTACTCACTGTGCACTGCCGCCGAAATACACACAGACAATCACACCATAAGCTCATATTCTAAAGAATAAACAATTGCCTTTAAATCCTTACCAAGAATGCCTAAATCTAACTCTTGTATCACCACCAAACGGAGACAGGAAAAAATTATCTAAAAATAGACTGGGACTACATTCGTGGGTACTGAACCGGAACTATTAATTGTGACCTAAGGCCACTATTTGCATTACTAGTCACATGACTAACCAAATCTCGTGGCTGATATGCATACAACGTCACAGGTCAAATAGTCACGTGATAACAACAAAACCGCGTTGACATGTGGTTTCAGCGTGATCAATCTGCCTCTTTCCATGATGATGCGACAGCGACATGTTTCGGGCTGGTGTCATCTCAATTAATATGTTGAAAACTATGTGTTCTTTCATGTTATTGTAGACATTGCGTGACTTGCATTCAATATTTTCGAGTTTTTGTCTTCTTTCTCTAACACTGGAAAGGAAGGTTTGATGCATAAACCTATATTGGAACATGGCAGGTAAAGACGGATACATGGAAGCTCTTGCCATTGAGATACTTCAAGAAAAGGGATATTACTTTAATATTAAAGAAAAACTGTATGAGATAATAAAATCAGTTATCAATGGAAGTGACACATTTGCCGTCCTTATCACTGGATATGGGAAAAGTGTATGCTACATTCTCCTACCAATGATGTTGGACAAGGTAAGGAGAGAAAAGAGAGTTAACTCACATTAGTGTGATTTACACTGAATAAATGCTGATGAGTTATGTTGATTTCATATACACTATAATTTTGTGCTATGAAAATATATGAAAAGATTGTCTGTATGTAATAGCAGGTATGCATGTATAATGCTAAAAATATAAAATTGTGTAATATAAAAGTAATGTACATACATAATGTTAAAAATGTTTTGAATATCCACATTTAAGTTGAGCACAGTGATATATGTTAATTACAATAAGATAATTTTTGAGTAAGACAGATTATATATTTTAAAACAAAGTTTAGCAAACCAGTTTTATTGCAGATGCACTGTCCTAAGCAACACATAAGTTTGGTCATATCACTTTTGAAATCACTGATAACTGATCAGGTGAAAACATTGAAAGACCATAACATTAAAGCATATAAAATCCATGAAGGAATTGAGAAAGAAGACATAGATGGTAAGCATGTGTATGTGTGTGTGTGTGTGTGTGTGTAATAGTGTCATTTATGCATTAAAGAGTTTACTATCAGTTTGAAAAGTTTTAGTCAATTCACACATATGAAACATAATGATCACCATGATAAATAGCACACGACTATGATACTTTAACACTACTTTTTCACTTTAATGTACTTTCTTTCATGCTACAAACTTACTTATGCCACAATTTATTCTTTGCAGCCATAAAATAGTGGATGTGCAACAGTGTTAATAGCCTCCCCAGAAGCTATCGTTCCAAGGCACTGGAAAGGTGTACTGGACAATGCATACAGAGAAAAGTTGTTTGTGGTTGCATATGATGAAGCCCACTGCATATCTGAATGGTATGAAGTTTTTAATAACTCTGTTTTATAACAAAGGTGTATAAGATTTTACTCTAGCAAGATAGAAGCTTAACTTTGAAATAAATGTAATATCAAGGAGTAAAAATAGGCATTTACATACTGATTGGAAAAATATATTTGATGACCTTATAAAGATTTATGTTTATTTTAAACTATGAAATTGGATCCATCAATAATATCTAATAATATAAATTTAAATAAACTTATTTTAGAATATTCTGGTTGTGATTTGTTTCAGGGGGAAGGACTTCAGGGAAGAGTACTTAGAGGTTGGAGTACTCCAAAGTATTACTGAATGTCCAGTGCTAACACAGACTGCAACTGCAACAACTGAAATAAAGAATGATATTGCACAAACCCTAGGGCTGACAAATTAAATGTTGTTTCTGTATTACCAAATAGGTATGTAATATATAAATATTGCAACAAATATAATTAGTTCAGTATATACTAAGAGGCCACCATCACTAAAGAAAGTAACTGTTGTACATTTCATAGATATTTTAACATGATACATAAGTGGATAAAAGCTATTTGTACATATATCTTCAATCTGTTTTTATTATTTGCAACATTTCTTTTGTCAAATCAGGCTCTTACAATATTACTAGAACAGATGCATTAAACCTGATATAATAATTCTCCATAAGTTAAAATTGGTGAAACTGATTTATTACCTTTGGATAAGACCCGAATGGGATAGGCAAGGAATCTAATTAGTCAAAATATTACACCTATACATTTTAAGAAGCTGTGTGAAATAATCAGAGGGCTTGTAATTTTAATGCATGTTATGAAAGTCATCTTTCAGAAATTTGATTAATGTACATGTCTGTCTATAAAACTGCATAAATTTTATACTTTTGCAGGCCAAATATTCAGCTTTGTGCCACCAAAAGTTTTGAAAAATATGAAGAGGAACTGGAATGGGTAAAAACTGAGATTATTTGGAATGGACTTATGATGAAAAAAGTCATAATATATGTAAACTGTATAAGCATGTGTGAACGACTATATATATGGTTTCATTCCACACTTAATGATAAAGCTTATGATGGGGAAAAGGCAATAGGGAATCGTTTGACTGAAATGGTTCATGCACACACAGATAGATCATCCAAGGAGCGCATTATGAATATTTTCCATAGAAGTGACAGTACCATCAGAATTCTGATTGCTACTATAGCAGTAGGTATGGGAATAGGTATTCCAGATATGTCCATAGTAGTAATATGGGGTTTGCCCCAACACTGCTCCATTTGTGGCAGGAAGCTGGACTATGTGGACAAGATGGCCGACTTTGTCTTACATTATGTTATGCATTCCCCAGAAGTATTGCCATCCCTTGTGGTAACTGCAGGAAACAGACCAAAAGAACAACATGCTCTTGTCCAAGTCGAGCCCACCTGAGAAGTTTGGCAACTACAACTGAATGCCAGAGGATTTATTGCTTGAAATATTTTTCACTAGGCTCCAAAACTGATACAGAAATAAACAAAATGAAAAACTTTAAATCTTGTTCAAAAGACTGTGTAGATACATGCCAATGTCAAATGTGCATCTGCTGCATAAACTGCATGTCTACGTGTGAATGTCCAAACAGAAATAAGTCTAAGAATGACCTGATTCATTCTTATTTACATTGAATTTATTCATTACAGACCCTCAGGCTCAGTTGTTTAAATGCTTTATATAGGAGAAAGACGTACAGTTTATGGCTTCAAGCATTCAGTTTTACTGAATAAAGGCTAACTATGGTGGCTAATTGTTTATTTCACGTAACTTTGCCATATTGTCAATATGTCTCAACAGTCTCTCCTTGAATTTTTTTAGGAAATCTTACTCCACTGACCACTTTCAGATCTTCAAAACCTTTGAATGCTCTTCCACTTTGATATTTGACCAAGCTCTGAGACTTCAGTGTTTGAACCATGTCTTTTTTTCTATGAACCTTTCCAGTTTTTCGAGTGTTGAATGGCCTATAGATGACTTTCTCATCAAACACATGATTAACAGCCTTTCCTACTCCTAACATCTGGCTGTGCCTGTTGATTGTGTCAGTGGTGAGTTGGCCTCCAGCATCCCTACTACTCTCCTTATACTCTGTTTAGATATTCACAATGTAGGTCCTTGGGAATGTTTTTTCTTTTTCCTCCCTTCAAATTGACTGTCCTTTCCCATATCTGGGGATGTTTTAGTCTTTTTGATGTTGCTCCAGCAATGTTTACAATCAGCCTGAGGCCAGATATCAGGTACTTTGGGTGGTTCTTTTCATAAAATTCAAAAAGGTAAAATTTCCAGTACCTTATCATTCTGGGACCATCATTTTCTTTTACAGCATCATGCCGAGCTATATCATTTAAACCCCTCCAAATTAATCTCTTGACATATTCATTTTGGCATCTTTAAGTCTATCAGCTGTCATCTTCTTTTTCCAGCTTAAACTTAACTCAAGCTCCCTCCTGCATTCCTCTGAAAAGAACCATTCACCTTCTGGTACATCATCTTCCTCCATACCTAAACACTCCAGATAGAACCAGGAACCCCTCTGACAATATTGGTTGTTACAATAAACCATAGGTCCACCAGCATCTAACGGGTTCTGCTGCAACATGAATGACTTCCTTGGTGTTCACCTTCTCATATACTTTTTCCACAATTCTTTTTGATAGCTCATCTCTATACTTTCTTCTTTCTTCTGGTGGGTCAGGAAAGCCTTTAGGTATATCATGAATTTCTGTCATACCTGATAGTTCCAATGCATACAATATGATATAACTCTCCATCACAAACTCTAACAGTGCCTCTGCTTTGTCAAAACAATCCATTATAATTTTTGTAACACCTTTATGGTCATACACTTGCTTAAGATTATATAATGCTCCCTCCTCTCTGTGACTTTCAAACTTGAAGAGTTCATCATATGTGTCCTGATGAAGAAACAAATCTTGTCATAAATTTAGTCATTTTTCTTTGATTATAAAGTCGGCTGACTCTTGAAATAGTAAAATTGGTTCTGAATATAATGTAGTGACTAAACTGTGCCTGAAGGGATAAATTTAAAAGTCAGCAATAGGCAGAATTAAAAGATACACATCCAGGTTTTATTTTTAGAAAATCTGGTACCCTTCTTGGTATCCTTGGGACATTTCATAATATTACTCAGTCTCTTTATACTAACAAAATTGTTAATCTTTTTCAAGTGTTACACAGTTACAGGCTGATGAAAGTCTTTGGACTTGCAAAACAAGCTATGTTGCTAGTTGCACAGCAAAGTGCGATATATAATCTGATACTGCATGCTTTCTGTAGTACACCTTAACAGCTTATGTTAAAGATGATACAATGTATTCCAAATGTCATACCATAAAACTTGTATATAAAAGACACTGAAAGGATCCCACCAATTTATTATTAATTGACTGGTGCCATATATATAAAGGGGTTATTTTATTTAAATATGACAGGATATACCACTAAACGGTTTCCTTTCTGAACAGTGAGGTGACTTTCATATTTACCTCTCTACAACAGCAGGTTTTACTGCGATTATCATTTTACTGCAATTATCAATCAATATAAATGATATGTTGTGAAATTTTTACTTTCTTCCTGTTCACACCTGGAGAAACACGAGTCGTCTGTGCCACTTCTGTATGGCAGGCTCAAACAGGTCAAGTCGCGCCCACCTGCCAGCTCCGTTTATTCGAGCCCGTTGAGCCCCTTTGACCTTCTCACAGCTCAAGCCATCACAGTGAAGTAAAAGTGGAGGTGGATCCCCATCCTCATTCTCAGGGACATACCCCTTGTAACTCTCCAGTATCTCAATCATACCTGCTGTAGTAGATTTATCTTTGTTTAGGATTCCCAACGGAACCTATAAGAAATAGAAATTTATATGAAGAAACAATGCTGCATTGGATATATTTGTTTATTGTAATTTGATCTTTAAATAAAGTAACAGTAGGTAAATGATACCTAAATGAAAAGCATTTATCATTTATTACCTATAATTTGCAGAATATTGCACAGAAAATGTAAGGTGTCTCAAATTTGACAATATGTAACTATAATTGTGATACGTTCATAGTGCATGAAAACTACAGTCTGTAGGCAAACAGTATGTAGGGAAATGTATATGTATATATAAAGAAAGTGAGAGAGAGTATGTACTACTAACAATTTCACTCCTGAATGCTGATTGTGTTGAATATTGATGAGGAATGGACCACACAGTGTCAAGTCCAGCATAGGCAGGAACATACGTTGTCAGAATCCTTGAGACTATAACTGCTAGCTCCTCTTTTAAGGCCGTCTCATCTTCCCTGGATGGTAAGATATCGGAAATCTTTAATTTCCTTATGGCCTCAGGTGAGAGGAATACATTTGACATCCCATAACTACCAATCCTTTCAAGTGTGGCAAATCCCTGTACCATGTTCAGCATGGCATTTCTCTTTCCCCTCACATGATGCCGGACACCAATCTTCTGGTTGATGTTATCAAAAGTAATATCAAAGTATAAATTTTGGTTAGTGTTGGGAGTAGGCCACATAACTGACTCAGTTGTTACTTCAGTTGAAACTGAAATTTTAAATGAGAGCGCTTTGTATGATAATAACCATTCCTTCCACTGTATGGTTACTTGACACTAACATTAAACATTAAGCTCAATAAAAATGACAGAAAAGGGTTGTGTGTATGCTGGATATGGTGACCATTCATGACAAAACATAGTAAAGAGTTATTAGACAACTAAGCTTATATATATATATACCAATTGTTTCTGTGAATGGCAATAACAATTATACAGCAAAGGAACAACTTTTAATAAGAAAAAATTACCTACCGACCACATGGAATGGCATGATTATGCAAGGAGCACTCTTATCAAATTCTCTACAAATGCCTTGCCTAAAGATTAAAATTTACTTGGATGACTAAAGTTTGACAATGTAATTATCAATATGAAAAAAGTCATTAGTGTTATAACAATTAGTCACTGTGACCTATTTTTCCTTGCTGAATGCTGCAAAAAGAGCCAAACTAATGTAATATTTGAAGATATAATGCCTAAATTAAGTTAGCATTGTGTTTAATTGTGATCTTAAAATGTAACTGACATGCATAGGTTTCAAACTGTGGTCTTCAGAAAGTCAAAGATTTTGAAGTTCCAATATATCAAATATCTTCTTGAGTGTCAATTTCAAATTTTGTAATATTTTAAAAGGCTATAATGACATAAGTGAATTAAAATCTGTTGCAATGATTTTTGCAAGTTAATTATTGGCATATCTGGCATCATTTTTTCCCATCAAACCTGACCGTAATGACACAGGTGCATCCACTATCTCACCTACCTTGTTATATCTCAAATAACTGCAGTATATTATTGGTAACTTTCCCCTAGTCATAGTATTTGCATGCTGTGACAGAAATTTGAAGCTATTCGATTTTTAAACTTGTTGGTTTATTTACGACATTTTTCATTTTAAAAAATATTACTATTAATTTGATGATGATAGCAATGATGAGAAATATTATTATTATTATTATTTTAAAAACAGTAAATTTCAGATGTGCATATATATAAATCAAATGATTTGATTATTCATCAGAATATACCTTCTACACTAATCAACTCATCACTTTCTTGGACTGAACTAGATTCACTTCTTCTTCCTCAGCCTCCTCTTCATCTTCCTCCTCCTCCTGCTCTTCTTCCTCCACCAAATCTTCCTCCTCTTCATCTTCCCAAACAGACTCTAACTCGGGCATCTCATCCAAAGTTTCATCTGCATTTTCTAAAAAAGGAAAGAATATGTATAATTTTACTGTCATAATGCCTGTGTTGTTTAATAAAATTTATAGTTATGTACACCTCAAAGAAAACTGTTATGCCTTATTTTTTTAAGTGTTTCACTTTTGTGCTAAATTAGAGACAGTATACAGCTAGGATTTGGATGATGCGTTGTTGAACTTTATATCCTTAGGTGGCCAGAAAAATAAGTATCATGAAATAAACATTTCAACAAAGAGACAAATATATGTGTAAGAACTGACACATAATTTTTATGAATGATACACAAAAATTCAAATTCTTTTCACAATAACTCTTTTAAATTATCAAAACTGAAAAGGAAAATAAAGGAAACAATTAGTATGATACTCATTTTCTAAGTTGGTATGGATACAAAATATAATATACTACAATGTCTCATGGACATTACATATAGAAAATTGTATCATGTTCACCATGGTGTATACCTCTTTCCTTTCCTGACAATTTATCTCTCCACAGCTTAACCTTACTGTCAAAATCTTGCCGCAGACCATCTATTCTTCGTTTTGTGACACCAATACTTTGGCACCATCCCAAAAACCTGTTTATAACAAAAGTACAGTTTGATCATCTGCAAAAGTATACACGGCAGTGCAGCAGAAATCTTGTCTATTGATGAAAACCCTTTAAGCAAAAGAAGTCAAATTTTTTACACAACCTGCTATTGTTGAATACAACAAACTAATTCACCCATGATAATAAGCTACTACCTGACAATAAGCACATATTAGAAGTTGATGTTAAACTTTTACATACATAGGTTTGTTTTTGAAAATGAAAGCCAAAGTCTACATATACAAATTTTCCCATCTGATGCTTCACCCCCAGTTTCTTATGAAACTAATACATTGATCATCAAGACGATTTTGTTTATTTTATTGATGTTCAAATATTACAAATATACATTTACTAACAAATGTTAGAATCATCTGTATATTATTTATGTTTGATAAGTAATGATATTTAAAGGATTTGACATTCTGCATGAATACAGATATTTGTCATACCTAACCTGTGAATGATCTCTTACTTTTCATGCTCATGAATTGAAAGGTACATCAATAGGTATCAAGAGAAAGGCCAAGAGAGATATCAATATATTACGCTTAATGTTGAAAGTGACTCAACTTTATGTTCTCTCATTGGCTGTTAATTGCCCAAGTGCTTGATAAATGTTTTTAAAAATCGCCAGAATATATATTCATAAATACACATAATATTTACAGTAAACATTACACAAATATTTATGGTAAATAAAATATGTAAATTAATTTGCAAAGTATGAAACCATAAAATTTAACATTTGCAAATTATAATTGAATGATTGTGTTACCTTTCTCTTACAACCATCTTACCACATTATAATGGAAACCAGCTATTGCAGGATAGTACTGTACCTGGTTCTGATAAAGCTGATTATACATAGGAGGGAGCCAATAACAGGTACTAAGGAGACAACCTTTCTTCCAATCCTTTTTGTGGCAGAGTTGTGGTAATGCTTCTTGGTTAAGCTGGCTTTGACAAGCTCAAGCAAACTTGGGCAACATTTATTGGCATCATACATCATTTTGTCCCATTCAAAATCCAAAATTGATGACAGTCCACTATTGAAACCACTTTTGGAAACCATTTTTGTAAACCTGCAGATCTCCTGCCTCACTACATCACAAATGACCGAAACTGCAGCTTTCATGGCAGATTTGCTGTCTTTAAAGAGTTGTCGCAGACCATTTCTGTGTCTTGAGTATGCTAAAAGTTGTATTGCCTTCCCAATGGGAGTGTTATTCACATCTAGTTTAAGAAATAAGAAAGTCACAATTATGCATAGATATGGATGGATGGCCTGTTTAAAGGTTTGTTTCATCTTTTCTCATTACAGACATGGAATTATCAGCTTCAAAATTTTATTTTGCATATAATATCGTTACATGTACAATAAAGAAGTTATGCTGAATTATAATAAGAAATGTTTATCCATTATGTTAATAGATGTTATAGTTATCTATGTACTTACCTTTTCTTCTGTCAGAGATTTTTCTGACATCAACGTTGGTTGGTATACTTTTCCTGGTGTTGAGAAAACCTTGGCTTTCTTGGCATTTCCGCGATGTGTTGGTTTGGATTGAATCTTATTTCCTATATACGACCCTGATTTTCGAATTTTTCTTAACTTATTCTTCTACTTCATCAAGGTTTGTCTTGTTTACATCCAAGGATTTTATTGTCAAGCTACATTCAGTACAAATGAATGCATGTTTTTCAGGCGTGAATGTCACAGAATGTTTTTTTTCTAGTGATTCTGCCGCACTAGGTCCACCTTTAAATTTAGAATGAATGGCTATTCTTTTAAATCCTTTTTTTTTTCTTCTGAAACTCTGTGCCGCAGCATGAACACTCCATCATAAGTACAATTATTTTCCAATGTTGTTGAAACAAGCACACGAAAATATTGAATGAAAGCCACGCAATGTCTACAATAACATGAAAGAACACATAGTTTTCAACATATTAATTGAGATGACACCAGCCCGAAACATGTCGCTGTCGCATCATCCTGGAAAGAGGCAAATTGATCACGCTGAAACCACATGTCAACGCGGTTTTGTTATTATCACGTGACTATTTGACTTGTGACGTTGTATGCATATCGGCCGCGAGATTTGGTTAGTCATGTGACTAGCAATGCAAATGGTGCGCATGAGGTCAATTTTCATCAACTCTGTAGTTTCGTCTCGTCTGACAACGGATTAAAGACAAAATCGGTGTTATACTTGTAATTTCTGAGAAGATAAATTATTTCCCTATCGATTTAATGTAAGTATGGCGCAATGTAAGGTTTGCTAGGCCTAATAGTAGGCGAGTACCCAATGCCGACACCAAATGGTGTCGGCGAATTCCAACTTTTCGATAGGGAATGGACTCTGACCCTACAACTGAAATCAAGTTGGTTACTTATTCCTTATACCTTATTCCCGATTCAATAAGGAATAAGTAACCAGTTACTTATTCCCGGTTCAAATATTTTCACATACATTTGAATACTTATTCCTTATTCACACCGAGATTTTTATTTATTCATTATTCCCAATTCAGTATGTAATTGGTTACCACTTAGGTAATGCAGATGAAAGCTCTTTAGGGCATGCATTGGTGTAATTCTAACCTGATTGGAGAAATACGAGTGTTATATAAAGCTGAATATAGACAGATCACGGACGATACGTAGGAAATGGTTTAGGATATTCATGGGAATACGTGTTTAGTAATTTGATGTAGGATTAATTAATTGTGTTTGGCATTTAGGTCGTGTCTTGTACGCATAGCGTTAAGGATTAGTATTCGGGCTCGAAAAGCTTACTAATGAGTCAAGTAAATGGGGAAATCACAAAAAACCATACAAGTGTGAAATTGGAGATTTCTCTTGTGTGGTCGTCATGTCCTTAGAGAAGAATTGTGTGGAGTATTTATGAGTTTAAGAAGCCTTCAGTTGACTTTAAATATTGTCTTGAAGTCCTTGGAACTGGGGAATTTAGCATACTTGTAACCAATTTCCAGAAATTGGGGTTACGTAAAGGGGAGTGGAGGGCGGGTAAAGCATATGCCCCAAGAAGATTATATCTTATACAGTTTGTTCGTTAAATATCACCTTTAAAGAGATTTGACAAGGACCCTTCTTGGCATGTTATCTCTAGAGGATAGTGTAGTCACGAAAGAAGTCCTGAGGAATTTCGTTGAGCCGATTTCGTGAAATTAGCAAGATGACGGAGGTTTCGTACGACACATGCCGTAAGAAGATTTTAACATAAGACACTTCTTTGACATTTTATATCTAGGGGATAGAGGCCCATCCACGAAAAATGTCCTGACGAATTTCGTCGAGAGGAAACAGCGAAATAAGGGACGCCCTATGGATACCTTGTATTAAACCCCCCTCCCCCCCCCGCGAAAAAAACCAAACAAAAACAACCACAACAACAGGCAAATGTTAATAGATTTGTATCGATAGTTTGCGTTAATTCAACACCTACTATGAGGATTTTGATTTCAACATCTCTTGTTCAGTATGTAACTAGGTCCACGTTCTAACAGTAGAAAAGGTTTTTACAAAAATTCGTCGAGGCGATTTCGAGAAATCTACGGCTAGATGGAGGTCGCGTAGGGCACATGCTGTAAGAACATTATATCTTTATAGTTTTGACATGGAACCTTCTTTGATATTTTATCTCTAGGGGATAGAGTCAACTCTCGAAGGAAGTCCTGACGAATTTCGTCGATAGCAAACCGCGATATAAGGGGCGTCCGATGGGCACACAAAGATTAATGGACTGAATCAAGACTTTGTACTAACTGAACCTCTGATTAGTGGATTTTGATTTCAACGCCTGTTTGACAGTACCTAGTTAGGCACCCGTGCTGAAAATAAACATTTTTTTAAAAAATAATACGTCGAGTCAATTTAGAGAAAGTTGCGGCCACATAAAGGCGGTCGAGTACAACACATTCCGTATGAAAACTGTATTTTACGTATATATATATATATATATATATGGGCCACTGAGTCCCTTCTTTAAAGAGTTTGACATAGACCCTACTTTGACATTTTATCTATAGGGGGATTGAGTCCATACACGAAAGAAGTCATGACGAATTTCGTCGAGAGGAAATAAGGGACGCCAGATGCGTACCGGGTATGAATAACACGCAAATGTTAATAGATTGTAACAATAGTTTGTACTAATTGACCCCTTACTTAGAGGATTCTGGTTTCAACACCTGTCATACAGTATCTAAATAGGGCCGAATTCTAACAGCAGGAAAAGTTTGAAGAAAATTCGCCGAGCCGATTTCGGGAAATTCGTTGCTAGAGAAAGGAGGTCGAGTACAACATAAGTTTTGATATGGACCCTTTTTTGTTGTTGTTGTGGGGCTTAACGCCATTTTTCAGCACACGATAGGCTATACATGGTGGCCAGTATTAATGGTGGAGGAAGAAACCGGGAAATCCCCGGAAAGAACCACCGACCCACGAGAAGCTACTGGCAAGCTTTCTCACATATCCACATTTGCCGAATCCTAGACTCGAACCCACGCAGACAGAGGTGAGATGGCAGTGATCCGTAACGGAGAGCTCTTTAGACCACTCGGCCACTCAGGGGCCCCCGGACCCTTCTTTAATATTTTATCTCTAGGGGATGGAGCGCATCCACAAGTAAACTCCTGACGAATTTCGTCATATGGTAAGAGCGAAATAAGAAGTGTCAGACGGGTCCAGGTGTGAAAAACACTCAAATATTCATCGATTGTATAAATAGTTTGTACTAATGAAACCTCCACTTACAGGATTTTGATTTAAACGCCTCTTGGACATTATCTAGTTAGGGACCCGTTCTAACAGCAGGAAAATATAGAGAAAAATTGGTCGATCTAAATTTGAGAAATTCGCGACTAGATAATGGAGATCGAGTACAACACATGCCGTAAGATTATATTTACGTTACATTTTGGACACTACGTCACCTTTTCATCGAGTTTTGACATAGACATTTCTTTGATATTTTATATCTCGGAGATAGAGACCACCCACAAAGGAAGTTCTGATGAATTTCGTCGAAAGGAAACAGCGAAATAAGGGACGCCTTATGGGTACCTTGTATGAAAAACACGCAAATGTTAATAGAATGTATCACTAGTTTGTACTGATGGTACTCCAACTTAGAGGATTTTGATTTCAACGTCTCTTGGACAGTATCTAAATAGGGACCCGTTCTTACTGTATGAAAGGTGTAAAGAAACTTCTTCAAGCCAATTTCGCGAAATTCGCAATAGGAGAAAAATGGTCGAGTACAACACATGCCGTCAGAAGATGACATCATACCTAATCAGTTAGGCCATTACGTACCATCTTAGGAGTTTTGACATGGACCAGTTATCTCTAGGGGATTTATTCATCCACGATGGAAGTCCTGACGAATTTCGTCAAGGTGGAAACGACCAAATAAGGGGTGTGTGATGGGTATCGGGTATGAAAACCACGCAAATGTTAATAGATTGTATCACTAGTTGGTACTGATTGTTCTCCAACTTAGAGGACTTTTATTTCAACGTCTCTCAGACATTATTTAATTAGGGACCCGTTCTAACAGTAATCAAGGTTTGAAGAAAATTCGTAGAGCCAATTTCGAGAAACTAGCGGCTAGATAAAGAAAGTCGAGCAGAACACATGCTGTAAGATTATATCTTACGTTGACATTTGGGCCATTACGTAACCTTTTCAGTGAGTTTTGATATGGAACCTTCTTTGATATTTTACTTCTAGGGGATAGCGACCACCAACGACGGAAGCCCTGACGTATTTCGTTGAGAGAAAACAGCGTAATAAAGGGAGCCTTATATGTGCCGTGTATGAAACACACGCTGATGTTAATAGATTGTATCACTAATTTGTACTAAGAGTACTCCAACTTAGATGATTTTGATTTCAACGTCTCTTGGTCTGTATTTAAACGGGGACCCGTTCGAACAGTAGGAAATGATTGAAGAAAATTCAAGTAGCCGATTTTAATAAATTTTCGGCTAGATAGGGGAAGTCGAGTACAACGCTTGCTGTCACAAGATGAGATCATTCATATATTGTTGGGTCATTACGTCCCCTCTTAAGCGTTTTGATATGGACCTTTCTTTGATATTTGAGCTCTAGGGGATAGAGTCCATCCACGAAGGGAGTTCTGACGAATTCGTCACGAGATAGGAATGAAATAAGGGCTGAACGGTAAGTACCGGGTATGAAAAACACGCAAATTGATTGTATCACTAGTTTGTACTGATTGTGCTCAAACTTAGAGGATTTTGATTTCAACGTCTCTTGGACAGTATTAAATTAACGACCCGCTCTAACAGTTGGAAAGTTTTGAAGAATATTCGTCGAGCCGATTTCGAGAAATGAGCGGCTAGATAAAAGAAGTCGAGCAGAACACATGCCTTAAGATTATATTGTACGTTTACTATTGGGCCATTACGTCACCTCTTTGTACTGTTTTGACATGGACCCTTCTTTGATATTCTGTATGTAGGGGATATAGTTCACCTACGAAGGATATGTTGACGTGTTTTGTCGAGGAAACAGCGAAATAAATGGCGCCTTATGTGTACCGGGCAGGAAAAACAAGCAAATATTAATAGATGGTATCTGTGATTTTTACGAATTGTACTCCAGCTCAGAGGATTTTGATTTCAACTGCTCCTGGATAGCGTCTAATTAGTGATCCGTTCTAAAAGTAGTAAAGATTAGAAGAAATTTCGTCGAGCCAGTTTCGACAAATTCTCGACTAGCTGAAGGAGGTCGATTACATACAATACATGTCGTAAGAAGATGATATCTGACGTATTCAGTTGGGCTATTACTTCCCGTCTTAAGAGCTTTGACATGGGTCCTTTCTTTGATATGTTATCTCTAGGGGATAGAGTCCATCCACGATGGAAGTCCTGACGAATTTCATCGAGAGGAAACATGGAAATAAGAGACGTCCTATGGGTACTGGGTATGAAAAAACGTTTCAAATCTTAATATATTTGTATCAATAGTTTGTACTAATTGAGTTTCTAGTTAGAGGATTTTTGTTTCAACGCCTCTATGACATTATATATTAGGGACCCGTTCTTACAGTACGAAAAATTTGAAGAAAATTCGTCGAGCTCATTTCGATAAATTCGCGGATAGATATTAGAATTCGGGGACAACACATACTGTAAGAAGATTATATCTTATGAACACAGTTGGGCCATTACGCTCCTCTTTAGAGTTTTGATATGAACCCTTCTATAATATTCTATCTTTAGAGGATAGAGTACATCTACGAAGGAAGTCCTGACGAATTTCGTCAAGAGGAGTCAGCGATATAAGGAGGAGTAGGCTATACGAACCGGTATGAAAAAACGCAAAAGTTAATTGATTGTATCAATAGTTTAATAACTGTATTCCAATTTTGTGGATTATCATTTCAGCGTCTCTTGTACAGCATCTAAATAGGGACCCGATCCAACAGTATGAAATGTTTGAAGAAAAGTCTTCGAGCCGATTTCGAGATTTCGTGGCTAGAGACAGGAGTTTGAGTGATATGTTGTCTCTCGAGGATAAATTCACCAAAGAAGGAAGTCCTGACGAATTTCGTCGACAAGAAACAGTGATGTAAGTGTCCAGTATGAATAACACGAACATGTTAATAGATTGTTTCAATAATTTGTATTAATTGTACTCCTACTTAGAGGATTTTGATTTCAGTGTCTCTTGGACAGTACCTAAATAGGTACCCGTCCTAGCAATATGAAAATTTTCACAAAGATTCCCCGAGCCGATTTCAAGATATCATCGGCTAGGTGAAGGAGGTCTGGTTCAATACATGCCGTAAGAAGATTATACCTTACGTTTACGTTTGGCCAATGCGTCCACCCATTTTAGAGTTTTGACAGAACGTTCTTTGATACTGTATCTCTAATGTATAGATCCCACCCAAGAAGGAAGACCAGTCGAACTTTGTCGACAATAATCAGCGAAATAAAGTGTGCGTTATGGGTACAGGGTGTGAAAAACAAGCAAATGTTCATAGATTGTATCAATAGGTTGTACTAAGTGTACTCCTACTTAGCGGATTTTGATTTCAACGTCTCTTGGACATTACGAAAGTAGTGATCCGTTCTAACAGAAGGAAACATTAGAAGAAACTTTTTCCAGCCTATTTAAAAAAAAAAACGCGGCTAGATAAAGCAGTTAGAGCTCTACACATGCTGTAAGATTATATCTTACGTTTCCATTTGAGCCATTATGTCTCCTTTTTATTCAGATTTTACATGGACCCTTCTTTGATATTTTAACCCTAGGGTATAAAGTCCACTAACGAAATACGTCCCGACATTTCGTAGAGAGAAAACAGCGAAATAAGGCGCAATAGGAAATTTTTCAAAAAATATTCGTCTAGCCGATTTTGAGAAATTCGCGGTTAGATAAAGGGGTTCGGGTCGAACGCATGCCGTTAGAAGATTATATCTGACGTATAATGTTGGGACATTACCTCCCCTCCTTAAAGAGGTTCGACATGGGCCCTTCAATGACATTTCGTCTCTATTGGACCTAGGAAGCAAGTCCTGACGAATGCCAACGAGAGGAATCATCGAAATAAGAGTTTTGAAATGGATCCTTCTTTGGCATTTTATCTCTAGGGAATAGAATCGAACGGCGAAGGCCGTTCTGACGAATTTCGTCTACGAAAATAAGGCAAATAAGGGGTACCCTATTGGTACTGGGTATGAAAACATGCACAATGTGGATCGATAGGATCAATCATTTTTAATTTGACTACTTAGATTAATTTGTTTTAAACGCTTCGTCGGCTGTATCTAGATTTGTGTGTGTTCCAACAGTAGGAAAATGTTAAAGAAAATTAGTCGAGCCGATTCCGAGAAACGTTTGGCTGTATAACGGGTTTGGGTACACTACATGCCGTAAAAAGATTATATCTTACGTATACAGTTGGGACATTACGTTCTCTCTTTAAAGAGTTTTGAAATGGATCCTTCCTTAAGATTTTATCTCTGTTGGATAGAGGCGACCCACGAAGGAAGTCCTGACGAATTTCGTCGACAAAAATCAGCGAAATTAAGGAGTCCCTATGGTTACTGGGTATGACAACACATTCACAATGTGGACCGATTGGTTCAATATTTTACTATTTGAATCCCTTCTAAGAGGATTTTGATTTTAAGGCTTCTTCAGCGATATCTAACCCGGTATCGTTTCCACGACCTTGCCCGCGACACAGTCAGTTACACAGTCGGCGACCCTGCGACCAAGTCAGCGACACAGTCGACAACTCTGCGACTCACTCGAGGACCCAGTCAGCGACTCTGCTACCAAGTCAGCGACACAATCGTCGACTCTACGACCCAGACTTTAGACCCAGTTGGCGACTCTGCGACCAAGCTGGCGGCGAACCTGTCGGTGACTCTTCGACATATTGATCGACACAATCGGCGACTCTGCGACCCAGTCGGCGACTCTGGGACCAAATCTGCGACCCAGTCGGCGACTCTGCGACCCAGTCAGCAACACAGTCGATGACTCTGCGACCCAGGCGGCTTCTTTGAGACCCAGTCAGCGACTTGGCGACCACAGGAAGCCCAGTCGACGAGTCTGCGACTCACAGACGTCCCAGTCGGCGATTCTGCGACTCGCTTAGCGACCCAGTCAGCGACTCTGTGACACAGTCAGCAACACAGTCGACGATTCTGCGACTCACTCGGAGACTCAGTCGGCGACTCGGCGACCAAGTCGGCGACTCAGCGACCCTGTCAGCCACACAGCCGGTGACTCAGGGACCCAGTCGGCGACTCCACGACCCAGTCGGCGCTCTGCGACCAAGGCAGCGACCCAGTCGGTGATTCAGCGACTCAGTTGACGACGCAGTCGCCGACCACAGGACACCCAGTCAGCGACTCAGCGATCCAGCGACTCAGTCGGCAACAAGAAGCCAGAAATAAGACGGTATCCCACTGGGGTAGAAATCTTTCTCACTCGGAAGCACCAGTCCTCAGAGAGATTCAACGGGGTATCACTCCAAATACAAAGACCTGTCCTAAAGAACCAGAGATAGCTAGTCTCGGTGTTGTGTAGCCAAGGGAGTTTCTGGTACAATAATTTGACCCAATTAAAAACCTACTTAGATGATTTCTATTTCAACGCCTCCTCGGCGGTTTCTAGGTAGATATGTTCCAACGGAATGCAAAGTTTGGAGAAAATTCGATGAGCTGATTTCGAGACATTTTCGGCTATACAAAGGTGGTCGGGTAAAACACATGCTGTAAGAAGATTTTACATTACGTATACAGCTGGGAAATTACGTACCCCCTTTAAAGACCTTTGACATGGACCATTCATTGATATTTGATGTCTAGAAGATAGAGTCCACCTACGAAGGAAGTCCTGACGAATTTCATGGAGACGAAACAGCGAAATAACAAGCGCCTTAGGGGGTACCGGCTATGAAAAACGCGCATATGTTAATAATCTGTATCAATAGTTTCTACTCATGGAACCCTTACTTAGAGGATTTCGATTTCAACGCCTCTTATACAGTATCGAAATAAGGCCTCTGTCTAACAGCAGAAAAAGTTTAAAGAAAATTTGTCGAGCCGTTTCGAGAAACTCGTGACTAAATCAAGGAAGTCGAGCAGAACACATACCGTACGATTGTATCTTGTATTTATATTTGGGCCATTAAATCCAGTCTTTATACACTCTTGACTAAACGACTACGCCTGACCTCAGTAGTTGTGAAAAAAATCTACGTCATAGAATTTTGGTCTACTGGCGGTTTCGGTGAACACAATGAGGTCATTCATGTCTATGGCGTCGTAATGATTTGTGCAATTCCATAGGTCAACATTTCTCGAGAGGTTCGCCAGAGCGCCGTGATCCGACCTGTTTCAATTAACAGCTGCGCAGAAACAACGCCGTCTACATCAGCACACCAGGCTTCAGGTCCTTGTCGAACGTATTTAGCATCGCAATCGGCCCGTCAGACATTTTCTGAACAGAGAGTAGTAGCCGACCATCCGAAAGAGCCAAAAGTTCCCTGTTACGAATATGTAATTAAATTGCTTTCATTTCATTTTATTGTAATGATTATTTTCACGGGATTTGACATTTTTGAAAAAAAACATTCAGTCTGATTAGAACGCAAAAGTATGACTTAAGCACTATCTTTAGCTCACTTTGGTTCATAGATTTTGTAAACATCGAGTGAAAACGATTGGCTATTACCAAGGTCATGTTCGGCCCACGTGTTAGCTAAATTGTAAACAGCCTTTCTTTTTATATATTTCCAGCGTTAGAATTTGATTCTTAGATAGGGCTATTCGGGCCTACGTGATAAATGGCATTTGTTTTACTGCGCTGTTCAAATTAGTGATCACGTAACCTGTCACGTGATCCACCATGTGATCTAAAATCGCGGCTTAAAACAGACGCTCTCTACTAGATTTTTCAGTCGTATCCCTACACCTCAGAGCTCAAGGTGTTTTATTGTTGAAGCCAGTTTGTTCTGAAATTCATCTATTTTTTTGGAATTTAATAATTTATTCTCTAGAAAAATACACAAGTGCTTCTTTTTTATAAAATTTATGGGACAATGATATTCAGTGGAAATTTATTCTGGAATTTTAAACTGGAATATTATAAATTGTGATTCAACGAGGAACTGTTGCCTTCTGTACAATGACCTCATCTGACGTCATTGCCTTCCATATTGGAACTTCACAGAGATTCGAACCTGGATTA
Organism: Megalonaias nervosa; assembly: GCA_016617855.1. Lineage (NCBI taxonomy): Eukaryota > Metazoa > Mollusca > Bivalvia > Unionida > Unionidae > Megalonaias > Megalonaias nervosa. The sequence goes on from JAECUM010095474.1 coordinate 49,159, forward strand.
AATTAGAATTGTTTAGTGATAGGACTTATATTTTTCAATTCAAGGATTAATTTTTGGAGTATATTCACAAACCCAAGTCCTATTTCATATTTTTATCTTGTTTTCTGGGGAAATAAATTATTTTGCTAAAATTTAGAAAGCTTGTTGACTTCACTCTTTTCTTTTGTTACAGTTGTACGAGCCTACACGTAACATTCCAATAGGTCACGAAGTTTTGCGAGTTGCCGAGGTTGAAAATGCCGACCTTTGTACACTTCGCCATGGCAGACGCGCCAGCTCGTCGCGCATGCAGACGCCGGAAAAGTGTTTTCGGAGACGGAGCCGGTTAAAGTTGGAGAATGTGCTCGCCGTCGCCCCAGGCCTTTGCCTCCAACGCTGCAGTTGATGGACTTTAGGGCCATCCCAGCTAAGGCACCTAGTGGTGGCCTTGAAGGTAGTTAACTGTGCCACGATCACCGCCGCCCTGGCAGCAATAGCCAATGACTTGAGACGAGCAAGTAGGAGAATCGAAAAAGATACCGAATTCTTTGCGATCGAAGACGGCACGGAAAATTACTTTGTAGGCCACCCGTATTCGCATGTCCATGGTGGCCATCAACATTATTGAACGGTAGAACTGGACTGCAGCCTGTCACCCCGGTCAATCTTCCAGGCTGCGAGTTTCTCCACTTGTTAGAGGGTGAGGACTTCAAAATGTCTTTTTGTAGGGCATCACATGCATGTATGTGCCATGGATGGACATCAAATCTTTCTTTATGACGGGAGTTTGGAAAACCGCCTTTAGTTCTCCACCGCAAGAGAAGGACTGAAGATGTGATCTCCTTATCTTCTTTGTTATACATAACATATATTGAGCTCCATATCTCTATAAATCGGCCCCAGAAATTTTCAATAAATCTATCCAGTGATGGAACGGATCCATAGACAGAAATTCTCCAAGAAGCGCTGAAATCAAACTTCTTGAAATATAGCATCTGTAGGTACAAAATAATGATACAATCGATAGCCATGAACGTGTTTTATATGTCATATACCCAGAAATTTGCCCCCCACCCCACCCCATTTTCACTGATTCCTCTCACTTCGTCAAAATTTATTTCGTGGTTTCAACATATTCCCAGACATAGAAACTTAAGAAGAGCCAATGTAAAACTCTTTATAGGAGTATTCAAGGGGCCTTGTGTATATATACGATTTAATCCTACACCTGCTTCGCAAAGTTTTACTAAAATCTGCTACAGAGCTGTAACGCTTCAATACTGCATGTATCCATAACGACCTTCCCATTAATCTTATTGTTCTCGATTAATGCTGTCAATAGATCTTGTAGGAGTCAAACATATCCATATGTACAATCTTTCAAAACAAAGATCGATCACGAGGTCATTTAGGCGAGAATCGTAGGATCCAGATAAGGACCGAAGAGGCAATCTCCTAGTGGTCATCGTTATAACGACCGTGTATTGAGCTCCAGATTTATCGAAATCGGCTCGAAAATTCTCCCTTAAAGCTTTCTACCGTTAAAACGGGCCCCTACCTCGATACTATCAAAGAAACGCCGAAATCAAAATCCTGTAAGTAGGGGTATGTCATAACTCCCCTCCCAGCTTTGTTGGGGTAGGTGTCATGGGTTTGGTTATCGTTATCTAGAGACGATCGCCGACGGTATAATTTGTCCCGAACGAGTAAATATCAATATAAAGTGTGAAAATTATGGGTGGAATAGACAAAGATCTGAGCAGGTATGTGGAACAGAATAATACGAGCCCCCGTTACAAATAAAGACAAAATTTAAAAAAAAAATTCCTAACAATAAAGTTCATAAACAAAAGTAATAATGCATTACGATTGAAAGATACACTTCTTTCTTTTTGAATTAACTTATTCTACGAATTTCAAATACAAATATGATGATACCAATAACCGATCTGTTAAGCGATAGAATTATCTCATCATCAATCGAATCGAGTGAAATCGAACACTGCTTGTATAATTTCATAACCTGATGGTCTTGATTCAGTCCAAATTCCACAGCGACTATCCCTTTTGACTTCCTTGTGCCGGTAAGTCTGGGTCTTCTCCACTTTTCCCTTTCTTTTCCAAATTTTCAAGGTGTCTCGTCTCTTTCGCCCCATCCAACTTTGTGCCCACTTTGGGTTTGAAATACGTAGAGCTATCTTCACCTTCCAAAATAACAAAAATAAGCAATCTAAATCTTCCGTCACATTATACTGGGGGAATAAATCAATACCCTCCCCCCTCGTTATGTCAGATAAATTCTATCCTAATTCAAACAGACCCTACGGCTATCTAATCTAACTGGCCATGACAGACCGTAACCAATCATGTTTCACAAAATAAATGGTCCGCTAATGGCTATTTCAACACACCACCGAGACATTAGTTCCAGACTAGTCTCAGTTACACAAATGAATGAAATTCCTTGCACTAAGGTATTTATAACAACAATCAAGTGGTTATCGTACGTGAACTCATATATAGGTCGGGGAATTCACAGGGATTCTCGCAGCTCACCTCAACTAAAACAAGGCATGAAATTCTAGATACATAATCTCCCATAATAATCGAGACTATACGTTCAAACGAGTCGTCAATGTTTATATAAAGAAAAATATCATTGTACGGACTCAGATAAACGAACTCAACACAGGTATAAAATATCAAGAAAATTGAATCTACGAACTTAAACAAATAAATACATGCAAATACAAGCAAATAAATCAAACAAATCATCCTAGTAGTATCAACGAATTACATAAGATTGTCGCAAATACCTTGTGTTTTACAAGCTCTCACTTCCAGAACCGTGTCTGTCAATTTTTCCAGACAATCGCTCCCCTTGGATGATTTAACGAGTGAATTTACTTCTTAAATCCCTCGGAGTCTTTTTTTCCTTACATTCATTTCTCTTCAGAGAAAAAGCGTAGACTGATTTCAAATTGCTATTTCGCGCAGTTAAACTGAGAGTTTTCATGTGAAACCACGCCCCCTTCACAACGTGACCAATCTGGATGAAATATAGTTCCCGCCTGAACAAGGCTGAAAAACAATGCAGTTCGTCTGACAAACATTGATTACCCAACTGATTCCTGGTAACTTTCAGAAATGACAGTTTTCCATACCGATCAGAAGTTGACCCCTTTCCTGTCCAGTTTAAACAAACGTAGCCTTAATCAAAAATCGCTAAACTCGTGACAGAGACTGTACCAGTCCGTGCATTATGGCAATTTAAACGTGCGCAGAACTCCATAAATCTAATTAATCGTACGCGTGTCCAACTAAATGTGTTTGACAGAGATCGACAGAAAAATTTGCTCCATTACAGGGTACAATTAGGACAAAGTATTGAGATAAACAATGCTCAAGGTGTGTTTTTCATATCTGGTACCACTTTTTTCGCCGATTCCTCTCGAAGAAATTCGTTAAGGCATCCATCGAAGGTAGACTCTATTCCACATATATAAAATATCAAAGGGCACATGTCAAAGATGCTTAAAAGAGGGGACGTATGGGACCAAACTGTACACGTAAAAGAAAATATTCACACGGCATGTTCTGTACCCGGCGACATTTATCTAGCCGTGAATTTCCAGAAACAGGCTCGACGAATTATTTTTTATGATTCCTATTGTTGCAAAAGCTAGGTACTGTCCAAGAGGCGTTGAAATAAAAATCCTGTAAGTAGTGGTCAAATTACTACAAATTATTGATATATTAGATGTACATTGAGCATGTTTTACAAACAAGGTACCCCCTGAGGCGCCCCTAATTTCGTTGCTTCGTCTGCACGAAATTCGGCAGGTCTTCCTTCTTAGGTGGACTCTATCTCCTAGAAATAAAATCTCAGTGAAGGGTGCATTATAAAGAGTAGACGTGATGGCCCAAATGTAAACGTACGATATAATCTTACGGCATGTGTTCTGCTCGACTTGCTTTATTTATTCACGAGTTTCTCGAAATCGGCTCGACGAATTTTCTTTAAGCTTCTTCTGCTGTTAGAATGGGGCTTTATGTCGATACTGTATAAGAGGCATTGAAACCAAATTCTCTAAGAAAGGGTTCCGTGAGAACAAACTATGGATACAGTTGATTAACATTTGCGTATTTTTCATAGCCGGTACCCCTACGCGCCCCTAATTTCGCCGTTTAAACTACAAGGTCATAAATAGATAGTTTCTCCTTAGTACATTTGCTTAAGGTACCGGTAGTATTTCACGCCTTGAAAATATACAACTCAAACACCACGTACTCGGAAGTATTTCACCTATGCTACCTCGGGCCAGTCAAATCATTCTTTTAAGCCTCATTTTGCCTGTAAACTTGAACCATATCTACCATCATAGGAACAATACAAGCCTTCTCCAGACAACCGAACTGTCCCTTCTCAATTACTCAGTTGTACAATTTACCAGTCACCCATCACTAATACTGCACATGGACTCATAGTCTTTCGATATAGTTAGGTTTTAATAGGGACTATTCAGCTCCAGGGACACTTATGAGACTCTGACCTGAACTCACTATAAAATTAAACCATGCCATCCTGGAATCTCAACAAAACTGCAATTTGTGACGTTTGCCCCAATTGGTTAATTAGTCGGGCCAAGGACACCTACTTCCCAAAATCAAACAAGTGATCACTAAAGTTTGTGAAATCCTTAAAATGGAGAGCTATATGCAAATGGTGGATACTCCAAAATTTATTACAACATCAAGGATGGGTCTGTGAAAAAACTGTATAAAGTTGGGACTTATTAGCCCAGATGTACACGTAATATAATATCTTACGTCATGTGTTGTGCTCTACTAACTTCATCTAGCCAGGAATTTCTCGAAATTGGCTCGACGTTTTTTTCTTCCACTTTTTCCTACTGTTATTTAGATAATATCCAAGAGGCGTTTTAATCAAAATCCTCTTACTAGAAGTTAAATTAGTGTACAATTTTGATACAATCTATAACATTTTAGTGTTGTTCATACCGGGTACCCATCGTTGTTAATTATCGACGTTATTCATCAGGACTTCCTTTGAGGGTGGACTCTATCGCACAGAGATAAAATATCAGAGAAGGTCCATTGTCAGAACTCTTTAAAGAGGAAACCTACAGGCCCATCTATATAAGTAAGGTATAATCTTCTGATCACATGTGTTGTGCGCGACCTCTTTCATCTAACCGCAAATTCGTAGAAATTGTCTCGACGAATTTTCTTCTAAGGTTTCCTACTGTTGGGATCGGTTACTCTTTACAGACTTTCAAGCAGGGGTTGAAATCAAAATTCTCTGCGTTAGGGTTCAAGCATCGCAAAGTGTGGCTGCAATCTGTTAACTAGATATTGTCCAAGAGGTGTTGAAATCAATATCTTCTGGTTAGGGGGTCCATAATTACAATCTTTTCAATCGATCCAAATTGTGTGTCTTTTTCATACCCGGTGCTCTTAGGTTGGCCCTTTTTTCGCTGATTCCTCTCGATGAGATTCGTCAGGACTTCTTTCGTGGCTAGCAGCAGGGAAGGTGAACAAACTAAATTGCCGTTCAAGTCTATATTTGTCCTAATTATGATGGGATATTGCGGTAATTCTCTACGGTACTATCCCACTATAATGACACTAAATAATTAGAACAAATATATAAGTCTGTTCACCTTCCCTGCTGCTATGATTTTTATTTAGATTTAAAAATAAGGTATATTATAATGAACAAATGCAAATGGTTATTAAGAACATCTGAACTTTGCAATAGGAGATGTCACGGAGAATATTGTGCAAAACACAAACAGCATATAAAAAAAATCTTCAGGGTTAATACGATGTATTGGATGTGGATTAGCTTCTCGTTCTGCAATTTGTACAAACTGCGGTGGTCACAGATATAGCGCATTACTACATTATTATCAAAATCGGAATAAACAGAAAATAAAAAAGGAGATCCCTCCATCTGTACGTGAATATTTACACAATTATGCTAAAATAACTCCTATTATTGTTGATAAAGACGAAGATTTCAGAATAGTAGATGAGCGCAAACAAAAAGAAAGGAGGGGGTTGGAAGAGTATAGGGTGATCGATGAAGCAAGAAGAATAAAAAATATCTGCAAAAAATTAAAATGCACTCCAGAGAGTTACATCGCGAGACAGAAAAAAAATATACAGTATATCGGGATAACTATGACGATCTCGCATCAAACTAACAAAGTCTCAGATTGAACTTTTTGGCTTAACTATATAGACCTTATTTTTTTAAATTAAGGGTTCCTACGAAAGGCTGTAAAACAAAAGTTTTTGTCTTAATAATGAAAACTTCTCTAATTGACCAGATTTTTTCTGATTTTTTTTCACGTACTGGTCACTTAATTTTTTGTCGTCCACCTTCCCTGCTGCTATGGTTTTTATCCAAAAATTATATCAAGTCCGTTACGATATCTTGACCTCGGATCATGTAAATTTATTGTTACAAAACCAAAGGGAACAGCTTGAGCTTTTGAAAAGAAATTTTTAAATTTGTTCATGTCCATGTCGCCTGAACACCAAATATAATAAATATTCTGCAGCGTATGATTATCTACGCCATTAAATACAACTAAAACGTTACAATTATCTCTGATTACTTTTGGAATTTGTGTATATCTCTGTGTAACATAAATCACGTCTGTATTTTTATGTCTACCTCGTGAAAATATTCTAGCTGGATTTGATTGTTTGTCCAGCATGACATCATCATACACTACTAAATTATTAATGAATCCATCTAGGTCATCTACGGATGGCGCTTCATCAATATCAGTAATAAAGTCTATGACATTGTCTTCATGCAACAATTTTGCGTTTTCATTAAAATCTTTAAGTACTTCGTAACATCGCTGATCATCTACAGATGGCGCTGCTAAATACAATTTATCCCACTTCAGCCATCGCATTATTAGATTAAGCAATAATTGCGTTTTTCCACTTCCGGACGGACCTATTATAATCATTCTGATAGAATTCGGAAGCGCTGGATGGTGCTTTACTGGTTCTTGTTTTCGTGTCGCAGAAAAGTCAATTATATCCATATAATAAATAATATGATTCTATATTGTGTTCGATGCAGAGCACCTACCGATACTACTGAATTAACGACAATAACAACAAAAAATAAAAGACAAGCACTTACAGGTAAGTGTGTGAAATGTGGAACCAAGAAATATAAATTTATTCCAACAAAGACAGGTGGGGGTGATATCGCCGCTTCGTTAGGAAAATTACCGGGAACTCCATGGGCTAAATATCCCGGTGAGAAACATTTACCCGGATATAATTATTGTGGTCCTGGAACTCGTCTCGATATCCGACTTGATGATCAAGATCAACCAAAACCAGGAGAGTATCCAGTAAATAAGATTGATCAAGCGTGTTACGTTCATGATGTCGCATATAAAAGTAAAGATTTGCAACAACGACATCTCGCAGATGTGAAATTGATTCACGCGTTAAATGCTATACCTAATAAATCTCTGAGAGAAAAATTAGCTAGTTTCCTAATAAAATCTGCTATGAAAGGTAAACTGGTGCTAGGGGCTGGCAATTAATTATATAACTATCATAATGGAATCTGTTTATTATTCCCCGAGAGGATTTTGGAGAGGTAAAGCAGCGATTGGTAAACTCGCCGAAGCAGCAAAAGTTTCACATGATGTCGCTGCATCATGGTTAGCACGACAGGCAATATGGCAAATCTTCCTAAGTCCACCTAAAAGAATTCATTACGCGCATTTTAATGTTAGTGTCCCTAATGAAGTTCATCAAGCAGATATTTTGTTTTTACCACACGATACTATTAAAACACGTGGACGAAAATCACGTACGTACAAATACGCGTTAACTGTCGTTGACATTGCGAGTAGATATAAAGAAGCGGAGCCATTATCAACAAAGACAACATCTGAAGTTGCATCTGCGTTTGAGCACATTTATCAACGTGGTGGTCTACGATGGCCACGGTTATTACAAGTTGATCCCGGTAAAGAATTTCTTGGAGTAGTATCATCGTTGATGAACAAGCACAACGTTAAAATCAGACGAGGACATACTGAAATTCATCGTGATCAGGCAATTGTTGAACGATTTAATAGAACACTTGCTGAGCGGTTATTCGGATACCAATACGCAAAGGAAATATCTACTGACCTCAAAGACAGATCTCGTGAATGGGTTGCAAGATTACCGAGTGTGATAGCTGCGTTGAATAATGAAATTACTCGTGCAACTTCCATGAAACCTTCTAATGCGATCAAAAAAATATATATACCAATACAACGACGTGAATTTTTCTCTCAACCAGTATTAGGTAATGTAACTGTAAGATATTTATATGAACCTGGCGAACTTGAAGGTGGTAAAAAAAGAGCAGCCGATCCTATCTGGAGCGTGACTACACATAAAATTTCTAGCGTGGTAAGATCCACTGGTAGACCTCCAATATACAGACTAGATTCTACAGCTCCTCAACGTGGATTTGTACGTGAACAATTACAAATAATTCCTGCAGATACACAATTACCACCAAGCTCAATTTTGTAAACATCCAGAGCCTCGACGTCGATTACACTCAAGACAGGTCAGCATTACATTTTCACGTGTATGACCAAGATCACTATTAACTCTATCTACGGTAAATTGTCTTGGATTATTATTCGAATATTGCCATAACATATTACAGTTACAACTTGCACAATTATTATTCTGTAGTTGTTTTAGTTTTATAATAAATTCAGTATCAAGATCAAAATCACGTTTATTTTTTTGTCACACTTTTTATAGGTGACTAATTTTTTATTGATATCGATATTGGTAGTGATTTCTTCAGTTATTACGTAATCTACAATAACTCTACGCAGTTGAGATATTCTTCTGACCCTAGAAACTGCGAGATAGACTAAATTCGACCATTCGATCCGATCATCTACAATCCAGATTTTAGTATCAGTTATAGTTAATCCCTGCGACGAGTGAATCGTTATGGCGTATCCTAACGTCCATGGCGATTTATCCATATTCAACGCGTTCTCAACGACATTAATATCGACTAAAATAATATCATTCAAGACAAGATTCTGTACCCTCGGTGGAACCAAGGTACCTGGTATTTCAACATCAATATTCTGTCGTCGAGTATCTGAGGGGCGATAACATAATGGTACAGGTAGATCTGAAAACTTTTCTTTATGTAACGTAAATAATTTATCCTGTAGTTCATCACGAACTATCTTTCTACTCGCGACTATCAAATCAGCGGGATTCCATGAAGTCCAAAATTCATTCATAGAAGTCTCTGGAATTACTCCTCGCATTATCTCACATTGTACTCTGTCTGGCTGAAGTCTGATTAATCTTTTAAATTCCTTCAGCGGTTCATCAATAACTCTATGGTCATCATTTATTTCTTCATAATAATCTACGTTATTCTTCAGCCATTCATGTGGAGACTGTCCAACAATGGGTGGTGGTTGACCATTATCGCCGCACATAATCACAGCAGTATTCTTCAATAATAACCAATCAAGAAATGTTTTTAGTGTTTCTAACGACACCGTGCATATCTCGTCCCAAATGATAATTTTAGGTATATATTTTTCACCCATTCGTTCAGGAGTCCATGTGTCTCCACACCATCTAAAGAAACTGTGATAAGTACACGATTTTACTCCTCGTTGCTTTATTTCTCTAGCAAGTTTGTGCGTCGGTGTCAAAACAATCATATCTGAGATATTATTTATAAATAAGTTAATCGTACGAGTTGTTTTACCTGACCCTCCACACCCATTAGTATAAACGGTTTTATATCTAGATACAGGATCGTACACAGATGGTGCAGATGGCTTTAATATTTGATTATTATTTTTGTAATATGTCTCCACAATTTCAACATCTGCAGATTCGGAATAACTGAGTATATTTTCCTGTTTTATTCTCCATGTTCCCCATTCACCATTACCAAGTTTTAATAAATCTGTTTATTTTTTGTGTACATAAAATGAATCCGTAGCGACTCTGACAGCGTAACGAGGAAATTTATTTATCATCGATAATAGATTTATCGAAACATAAGCTAACATCGAAGATCTTAAATGAGTAAACTGCGGTGACTCGCCATCAAGATAGCTCACAATGGTACCTAGTTTCGTTCCGTCTGATAAATAAGCACTACATCTGTTTATAAAGGAATTTTCTCCGTTGTATCAGCGATTATAAAATCTAGTTCAGCATCGTCCATAATCAATCTTGTACACGTTCGTTTATGATCGTATGAACCACCTTGAGTAAATTTACCGATTATCTTTCTACCAAGATCTTTTGCAAGTTTCTCATCGTACTCGTTCCTGCATTTATTTATTTTAATAACATAATTTTCATCAATATCAGGGAATTCTTTCCTGGTATCATCGATATTAAATCTGTTCGGTTCTGGTAACCAAACTTGCTTCTGTGAATTATACGATATAATCGCTTCAGTTACTCTCAACGATATTAAAAATCCAGCATCAAGCATATACTGCAATAGTACTATCGGAACCCAACGTCGCTCTGAAAAATATTTTCCGAACCAAATATAAATAATCAGATGGAGATCTTCTCTAAACTCGAATGATTCTACGTGAGCAAATCCTGTTAAGTCAAAATCTGGTATGGGTCCGTTTATCGCAACCCTGGTCATGTCATGTGTAGGATGTCCGAATCTCTTAAAGTATTTAGAACATTCTCCATATCCAAGAAAACTTCCAGGATAACACGATACCATATCAACCGAGATAACATCACTATGGTTGTATTTGGTGTTCCATAATCCACCGTGTCCATATTCTATACAGCTTTTCTTGACATCTTCAAGAAATTCCGATCGTGTTGGTTTCCATAAATTTTTCTCCTGAGCGAAGTGAGCCGCTACAGATGGAACTGTAAAACAATTATTTAATAATTGTCTAATTCTGACATCGTCTGAAGTATATTCACGCCAAAGGCGCTGCGCAAGATGTTCCATTTCCCCATGGAGAGATTCTGTACGATAAATATCACCATTAGGTCGTACAAATTGATCATAATGATTATACTCAGAACTCTGAAATAACCAAACAGAAACAGGATCGGTTTTACTAATATTTTTAATAAAATCAAAAATATCACCGTCATAAAATTTAACCGTTCTATCTCGTGGAAATATCGTTACAGCAGCAGTCCATGCGTGCGCGTTATGATCAATAATATCTATCGGAGTTCCATTTTTTGTATACTTCGGTTTGTACAAAATCTCTCCGGTTAACGTTTTCACTGCTATTGGAAATCTTAATTTTTTCTCTAGCTCAGCGATATCTTTGATAGACGGTCCGGTATCTTTAACCGACTCTGCCCACATATTTATTTTTTTACGTCTTAAATCAGTTAAACCATTACCACGTATCGCGTTTGTAAAGTGTTCTGTAACTCGTTCAGCTACACAATTTATTCTTGACTCTGACAATCTCATAGGTTTTAGATCTCCGACGTCAGGTTTATTATTAAGCGGATATATTGCATATACAACTGCAGTAACTGGATATGTACGTTCATAATATAATTTGTCAACACCGGTTAGTATTCCGGGTTTAGATTTATTATTTAAGAGAACAATACTACCCCCGGACTGCACACGGACTGGATCACGCTTATCACGAATAATCCAAATATCTTCTTCTGTATTTACAATAAATTTTATTAAAATAAAATATTTTTGATTATCAAGGTGATTAATAATTACTTTTCCTAGTTTGTCACTCATCATATTAGTAACATTTCCAACTCTGAATGTTGACCATACATGAGCAGCGCCACTATTACGAAATTCCTTTTTTGCTTCACGAATACGTTCGGTTACATCCTCATCCGTTAATGCCAGATCCTGCATCAAAACACTAAATTTATATTCTGATAGTTTGTCAAGGTCAAATCTAGCAGGGGAAGGTTCAATAACGGATAATTCCTCCATATAATTAAAACAAATATTTAAATTAAAGTTTTAGTATATATATAATGCTTGAAACACAAAACAAATGTGCTTGGCTCAAAATTGGATATACTTCTCTTTGTAATAAATTGTGTGTGAACAAATACTGCGGAAATCATGCACAAAGTATCAAAAATGGAAGTACAGGACCAATACCGTGTGTGAAATGCTGTGTTGGAGTAAGAGGAAAAACTCAATTGTGTCTAAAATGTGGCGGAAAAAAATACAGAGAACTAAAACGATATTATGACAAAAAAAATAACACTGACTCTCCTATAAAGACCGAAGAAGATTATTTGGCTAGATTTTCAAAAAAAATAATGATTTAGACAAATAATATTATATATAATGGAGCAAAACGAATTTGTGAAACATCCCATAATAAAAAATTATGAAGCATCCCGAGATGGTGTAATCAGACACTGTAGATTAAAGAAACCAGTCGGTAGTATTATTAATACTGGTTATTTTAGATTCAATACTAATGGAAATAAAAATTATTACTCACATATATTCGTATTCGAATGTTTTTATGGGGTCATCGAAGATGGACTTGTAGTTGATCACATTGATGGAGATCCCCAGAATAATCGGTTATCTAACCTGCAGGCTATTACACAAAGTCAGAATTCTGCACGCGGAAATACTGGAAAATATCCCAAGATCCCGAGGTCGGTTATATCCATAAATATACAGACAGACCAAGAAATAACTTTCCCATCAATTAGTGCAGCTGCCAGATATTTTGGCATCAATTCTGCTTCAGTAAAACGTGTTGCAGATAATATTATTAGATCAGCATATTCAATAAAATACGATCAGCGGATAGTATTTGAATATATCTAACTCTGTCTTCCTAACGAAAAACAGATAGTTCTACTGTCAATTTTCCCAAGGATTTTGTTTAGCCATAATTACAGTCAAGGGTCAACCTTCACCGTCGCTGCTCTCAGCGTCACTATCATTTTTGACAGAATCAGATAACATAATCTTTCTTAATTGCATTACACGATTATCCATGATCTTTTTTCTTTCGTACTCGTGAGACAGTTCGGATTTAATATTTTCGATCGAACGTGCAAGAGGTGCAAATAGCTTTACTTGATTGTCGTTTACCATAGCTAGTGATTCAAGCATAGCTTGATAAATTAATTTTATAAATCTGTAGTTTGAAGGTAGTGTATATTTATTATCAAATTTTCTCTGTTGCAGTGATTCAAAATCGCACATAATTTTCTGAGGGTCAAGATTATCAGATATTTTTATTCCGTTATGTTTTAGTTTTTTAATAGCAGAAATAATATCATTAATGTTTTCTTGGTTCAAAATATTTACAAAACATATAATCACAACACAACCCCATATGAACTTCTAGCTTGCCATATGACATGCTAGCAAGTTCAGAGGCATTTGAATTAATCCCCATGTGACTCTCTAGGTTGTCAAACAACATCCTAGCAGGATCAGAGGAAATTCCGAAAGACGAAACACAAACCCCATGTGATCCCCTAAGGTGTCAAACAACATCTTAGTAGGACCAGAGGTCACATATAAACTGATTGATGAACAATGATTATATTTACAGATGGTTATGATGTTGATTTTTGCGGACGGCACATTTTGACCTTTGTGAACTCCCCGGTTGCCTTCTGACATCCGAGCAAGTTCAGAGGTCACATTTATGATTATATACAATGATGATTATGGTTATATACAATGATGATTATGGTTATATACAATGAAGATGATTATATGGTTATATACAATGATGATATGGTTATATACAATGATGATTATATGATTATATACAATGATGATTATGGTTATATACAATGATGATTATGGTTATATACAATGAAGATGATTATATGGTTATATACAATGATGATAATGGTTATATACAATGATGATTATATGGTTATATACAATGAAGATGATTATGGTTATATACAATGATGATTGTATGGTTATGAAATATATACAAATGGTGATGACGAGGGAATCTTGTCTACATCCAACAGATTTTGTACACTCTCCCCCCATACAAAACCCCGGGGAGTGTAAAAGGTACACCCCCTCAAGGGTGTATGATAGGAGAGTGTATTTTGTCTGTTGTGGATTTCGAGGAAATGCTCCGGGTTCCCCCAATTAAATAGCATCAGTCGCCAAATGCAAGATAATATCTTTAGCATTTTTGGAGACTCGAACACGCGAGAGTCTGTAGAGTTCGATCTACGTCCAACCGTCTTACCATTTCGGCCATTGTTCTCTTATCAATAATACAGTTGAATTTAAGTATATTTGCGCTGCTGCTTCACTAACAGCGATGCTTACAGAAAACAGATAAATCATTAAATAATTAACGAAAAACGATATATATCGTGTCGTAGGGACTGAAACTTAACATTTTTGTGTAAAATGAAATTTTATACTTCTAGTTTCCAAAAAATATATATAATTCTGTATAACACTGAGTTATGCGTAAAGCCGTAACAGCGGATATTGATTTAGTTATATAGCGGATGTTCTTAAAATAACTTTACGCACAGCCGTTATATGGAATAATCAATATGCAGCCACAGCCTTCTAGATAATAGATTTCGATTATGCACGGATTTTATGTAAACAAAAGAATAGTATTATAGACATCCGGATATTTTTTTTTTGTTATAATAAAAACGTATTATGATAACGCTCTATGAGCGTACATACAGGTTTATATTTAGTACTTAGTTTCTCGTGTCCAGAATTCTATTATTTTGGTCTGTAAGTTTAAAGTGTATTCTTGATAATAACGGATTATGAACTCGCAGGTACACGGGATTAATTGGTTCTGATACAATTAACGAACCGGGAGGGACCAACGGGCTAAAACTGAATAATATGTATCCTTGCTGAGCCTGGCTAGACTTAGAAAGATCTACCTGATAGCTACCTTCAATAACATCACATACCAGATTGACTGCAATTGATGTTGTTATATTTACAATACCTGGTGATATATGACGTCCGTCACCAAAGGGATTGTTATTGTGTTTTAGTATAACCGGTGGTGGGGCTATTTTTCTCCACGATTCAATTACTCCCGGATAATATTCTTCAATAAGATCATTTAATGATTTCTTCATTTCAGCGTTATTTAAATCTGGTATAACAAATGTTTGTAAATCTTTTTCTGTTATTTTATAATGATCAAGAAATACTTGTTTAGATTCTGGATTTGTGTAACGATTTCCATCGAGTTTAGTCGCAGTGTTTATAATACTTCGATTAACAATGTATAAATCGAATAAGACCCCATTTAAATGTTTTATTGACTCGATTATCTGCTGCTTTACACTTTCATTATAATGTTGTGATAATGAAATAAGTAAATTTCTTAAATCATTAAACGTTTTATCGTATTCGGGTTTAAGAGTATCTAAAAAATGTTTAATAAATCCTACATCAACAGTATAGAAACTAATCTTCGTCCTGGTGTCTGTGTTAAAAATAAATAATGCTTTATTCAACTTGGGGATCCTTTTACCGTCAAAATCGGTAAAATAATATATATCGTCGTTTGGAAATCCAAATCTTGTATTACTCCATGGTTGTTTTCCTCGATATTCTGGATCTTTAATGAATTTTTCTTCACTCGTTTTAAATTCTTCTATTTTTGGTTCTGAAACTCCATTAATAACCGGTGGAATATCAGGCCATCCTAACACTGATCTGATCGAACTTTGATAAATGTCTACGAGGTAGTCAGGAGAATTTACTTCAATAACCGCTGATAGTGTTGGTTCATGAACAGTGATCGCTATTTTAGATTCTTTCCCTGTGATAGATTTAATTCTGCGTTGAAATTCATCATTAATCTGTTCTATTTGATAACTGCCTGTTGAAATTCCAACAACTTGCCAATCAGGTGTTCCATCTGGTTTATTTTTATTCGCAAATACCAGTGAATTATTTGGTTGTTGTCCACCAAACGGTTTTGATCTAATATTTGGCCAACTATAATAAACTCGTAATTGCGCTAATGCTATTTCCTTTGCTGGAATTGCGGTTGGAAAATTAACGCTAAATTCAGGGCTGGTTGAACTTAATGATATCATCGTAGTTTTTGACGGTGTTGTATTAGCTACGATCTGCTGAAGTAATTCGCGCGACTCTGACATTATTATTATCGTTATTATTTAATTCTCCATCTTTCCGTTATTGTCACTAGCGATTATGAATGCTTCATCGTAGGTTTTCATTATCGTTACGAACTCCTCATCGGATATTTTACCATCACTGAGATACGCTGAAATATAGGAGCATAATTTAGTGTATGCGGCTGTTGCTGTGTGCAATTTCATTATATACTCGTTTAGTTTATTATTTGTACATGTAGATATTTTCTTAGCGATAATACTGAAAATACCTGCTCATGTTGTTGCCGTTGAAACTATAATTGTTACAACTGCAGGCGCTGTCATCGTTATTGTTGATAATAATAATCCAGTTCCAGCAATAACAGCAGAAACCGAGTATACCATTATATCAATAACAACCATACGACGACGATATTTTTTTACCTTTATCGTGTAATCGTCGATGATATTTTTTAGTTTAGTTTGACACTCACATACTTGAGCGTATCTGTGACGTTGAACGTCGATAAATGACTCTTGATTCATTATAATTATCTAGGTAACTAATTGAGGAGTTTCAGCTACAAACTCAATACACCACCAATAATCTGCTGCGGTTAACTTTTTATCGTCCGCTATCAGCATAAACGTTTCCTCGACATCTTCATTTAATATTATGGATACAGTTCCAGAAAAACTATCGGTTGAATGACGCCATGTAAATGTGGTAAATACAGTAAATTTTGCACTGCTAAACACAGATAATCTATATACACCAGTGACCTCTGCGGTATGTTTAAGGGTGTTATTTTCCGGTGTCCATGTTGCTTTTCCTGATGCGACTGTGTACACGATATTGTTAACTCGTCCGTGAGGAATTCTAATGAGATTAGTTTTTTGAATAATGTTAGGAATGCCACTAATGATATCGTTGAGTCTTGTGTTAATGTTAGCGAGATTAATAATAACATTTGGTGGAGTTCCAAAAAATTCATTAATATTTTTGTTTACATTTTTACGAAAATTTAGAAATGTTTGTATATGACTATTATATTCAGTTCTAAATGTAGCAATCCCGTTATTGATTGTCGTTAACGAAGTCGTTATTGAGACTTCCCTATCGTCGACATATTTTTTCGTTGCAGCGTCGAAATCTGTTTCTGGTGTTCTGAGATTACTAATACCATTATTATTCATGTCGAGAAATGCACGCATTATACCACCGCGCACTGACACGTATTTGGATTCTTGATCATCGACGTATTTTTTTGTTGCTGCGTCTGTATCTGCGATTGGATCTCCAAGATACGTAATTTTTCTTCTTGACATAATAATGTCACCGGTAAATACATCACCAGTTTTCTTAACATAATCGTTAACCGATTTACTGGAATCCTGTATTTTACCTTGATCAGTAAAAGTAACGATATTATTAACAACCGCGTTGGGAATTCGTACAAGTACATCTGGTAGTTGTATGTTACTCGTTTTTAATCGTCCTTGTTTGTCCTGAAAAACGACGACTTCATTTTGATCCACACTTGTGATATTTAATAAATCATCGATTTCATTTCTGAGCTGATCAAGAGTTGCATATTTAGATAAATCGACCTTCTCCTTATCTTTGCGAGTAGATCTTCCATAAATATCTACCATTATATTTACTGATATCAGTTTAAGTGTTATGACGTAGTGTAGTGAACGCGTGCACGACTTTATGAAGTGGTGCTGTTGATTTTGATACAGCATCAAGCACAGCGAGGGTTTCACGACCGCATATTGGAGGATCAGTTATTTTTTGTGTTGGTAGAGTAGAATACCAGATTGGAGCAGTATTATTGCTGACATAATGAAGAAATTCTTTTGGTGGTGCTAATCCATACGAATCGAAATAAATAATTCCACGTGGATCAATTGCATATCCTACCCAGTGCGTGCCTGGTCCAGAGTTTTTATCGAGATTAATGATACCGGTTTCATGTTGCATTGCAACGGTAGGTAATTGATCGCGCATAAAAACACCTCTGAAATTTTTTATTTTCAATTGCTTAGCAGCATTAAGTAAATCAAAATTGGACATAGGTGATATTAGTAAACTGTCCCTGGTAATCTTAGACCCTTTCCGTACCATGAATGTGGAGTCCCTGGTAATCTTAAACCTCTTCCCTTTTTTTTGATTCCTTGTCCGGTTGCTTTCTTTAATGCCATTCCAGCAGCAGTTCCAACAGCGCCTAATGCAGCTGCCTTTGCAACAGCTGGTGCTGCAGCTGCTATTAATGCTGGTATAGCTGCGAGAAGTGGAAATATACCACCCGATTTAGCGATGTTTTTGATGGCGCCCGCAGAAAGATTAAGTTTAACGCCTTTATTTGATTTTTTAGCATCATTGAAGTTTTTAAACTGACGCTCGGTCAACGATAGTTTATTTGCACCGGTCATCTGTTCTCGCTTTAGCGATATTTTTATTCCACAGTTATTTTTTTATGCTGATTGCAGCTTTTTAATCTGACCAGGAGTCAGACTTACACTAACGTGATGATATGACATTATTAATATTATCCTGATTTTAAATCAGGTGATCTAATTACTGTTTATTTACATATTTTCTACTGGAGCATCATAACTCTCATTCGTCCACCAACACCTTCGAGTAACATAGATTTATCGCTAAGTATAACGGCTATTGCTCTGTAATTAGGAATAGCTCCAAAATCTCTATTAACACGAGCTCGAAAATGAATATCTACAACAGATTGTCTGGTTAAATCTAAATGTTCTAGAGAAAAGTAATAAATCGGATACAGTGATGTAAAATCTAGCTGCGATATTTGTAAACCAGTATCGATGTTTTGATCACGTCCCATGAATGTCATTAATCGATGATATGCACGTGCTACATGATTTTGATCGAAATTTAACAAAATATCCTCGGAAGGTTCTTGATGTCCATTAATCCTTAATGAAACCTCAGAAACACCGAGTTTATCAAATATCATTATACTTTCATCTTGATTGTTTATTCGTGCAACATCTTGAAACGCAATAAATATATGTCGCGGTGCAGAAACACCTTGCTGAGAAGCTATTTGCCACGTAAATAAACCATTAATATTACTCTGGATAGCATCTGTGGTCATAGTCAACCATGACAATGTTGATTTACCGCCTTGACCCATAAAAGATAACAACCGGTCTTCTTCAGATATTGACGGAGTCATCACTGGCATCCACAGAGAAAGTTTTGTTAGTACTACTTTACCAGGATCGCCAATGGGTTTCCATATTGCATCATTATCATCGCCTTTTCGTACAAGTACAACCGTATGTTTGGCTCCGAAAATAACTTTTCTGACATTTCTACAGAATCCAAAGATATGTAACAGTGGAATCGCAATGAAAATGTTCTCCTATCACCTTTTAACATCGATTTACGTACTGCAAATCCTAAGTTGAAATTTGGATTAACATTAATAATCATATTTTCTACATCCGCATTGGCGTTTCCAGCATTATTCTGTGGTCGTCTTATATTATATTGATCGTTATCAGAGTGGTTAGAAGTATCCTTGACAAACATCATTGATGGACCAGCTGATCTTGAGTAATCGTCGCTGTATCTTGCAAGGCCTAGTATTGTCGTGGCAACGTCGACTTCTTTCTGGATTGATTCAATATTTTTTCCGTCAATCATGTACGTAGCGCTATCAAATAACGCCATAATACCATTATTAACAAAACCAACAACAATATCAGCTCCATATGCTACTGGTGCTGCAGGAGCAACATTATTTAAAATTTCACCTTCACTTCAATAAATGCTTCAGCGGGTAGGAAATATCTACTTGTATCCTGAACCTGTAGTTCGATTCGTCCACGCTGATCTGGAATTCGTGCGTCGTAAGAATAATACTGATAATCGCGCACAGACTCATCTTTAAGAACTGGTGCGTCCATGTCAAACGCGGGGTCAGATACGCGTTTAAACATCTTTATTATTATCGTCTTCGTCTAACTCGAAGACCACTTCCTGCTATCAGACTAGCGGTTATATTTTTTTCCTTTTCCGACATCGGGATATCAGCTAACTCCGCTAGTTTTTGATTAGCAGCTTGATTTATTATTTTACTTACATTTGCGGGCATCACTTAAGTGCTAGGTAATTTCACAGGTTGAGGTCGGGTCGCTTGTGGTCGGCGTATTAATCGTGATAGTCTATCTTTAATTGCTGAGAATGCTTTGCTAGCAATATTACCAACAGCGCCTATACACTTTTCACGAACAACATCAATAGCTTTCATTCCTAGCTGCTTTGCAATCAGCTTTATATAGCTGGCACCAAAGAACACTCTTATTTCTCTAACTGGGTTAGAACAACACCTATGCATGCACTGAAGGGCTTTTAATCTTCAATATGTAACTTATAACCCATTACTTATTGAACTGTGAATAAAGAATGAATAGCCAAATGGATTTTAATAAGAAATAAGTAACCAAATGTATTTAGAAATAGTTGAATCGGGAATACGTAACTGGTTACTTATTCCTTATTCAATCGGTAACTGGTTACTTATTCCTTATTCAATCGGGAATAAGGAATAAGTCACCAACTTGACGTCAATGACCCTACACCCCAACATAAAAAACCAAATATCAAAAATGGGGTGTCAAGGGTCAGAGGAAACTCGGACTACCCCCTTGGTGTGCGATGTCATATATGGATGGCCTCTGGAAGCTTTTTGACGACATTTAAGGTGCAAAGCCTTCATTAGTCGGGATTGAATAGACTTTGCATAAACTATATTACTATTAATTTTTAGAAAAATTAATATTTAATTTCAGATGAGTAAATTCACTTACATGACCATGCTGACATACAGTATACTAGAATACTAAGCTCACATGTCAGGAATCTCAGGCAGCAGCACTGAAGACAAACAAAAAACACGTTATCCAACATGTTTTATTTTTATTTATGTCAATGGGAGGATTTACTAATTATCAAAATTGTAACTTTGACACATGTTGTTTGTAAACCAAATTAATAATGTATAAACACTTCCTCTGGCATTTCATAAAGTGGTGTAAGCAGTATGTTTCAGATATGTACACAGATAACATTTTACTAATTAATGTGTATGATATGTGAAAAATTTTATTGTTGCAGGGTTAGTGGGCATTGCTCCCATGTAGTAGGGCTAATTAAGTCCCTACATGGTTTCAAACTACCTAACTTCACCACTGTTCTTGACCAGTTGAGCTGCACAAGCATACTTCAGCAATGGCATGTGCCAAGGGGATCGAAAATAAAACCAGTGCCACTTAACCATGTCGTGGTTGCTAGACCAACAGAGAATAGGAAAAGGAAGCCAGTGGTTTGCCAGACTGATATAACAAAAAGTATGAATTTAAAATACAAATTATTTACCAACAGAAATACTTGTTTAAAATCTTGTTGTAGATGGAACATTGAGTTAACTATTTATTACTTTCAGATTAAAATAAACACAACAAACAATATAGCTTTAATATTTTGTTTTTATTCATCATGCTGATGCAACATACTTGAATTGATATGTAATAGGAATATTCATGTAAATGTACAATACAATGTCATCAAATAGAACAAGTAATAAGGTGTGCATTGAGAATATGTGCAAAAATTATAGATGTCTAAAATAGGCACTGATATGAAGTAAACACAGAAACAACATTGTTTAACACGATTATTTTATTATATTTCTTTTACATTTAGAGTATCGAAAGCGGATGAAAGGGACATGTCTCATCTCTCTAGTTGGAAGGGAACACCCCTATAGTGCAGAATTGCACCAAACATTCCTGAGGTATCAACACCTCTAGGAGATGTGCAGATCGGGTCAATATTATCCTATCAGGTACTATCCAATCATAGTATATTAAGTGTTCCTCCTTAACAAATACATCTTCAAAAAGTGTTAGAAGGCAACACACTGTCCATATTTTGTTGACCTTTTGAAACAAAGTTGTAGAAATACAGTGTGATAAAAGTTTGTATGTTTTAACTTTACATATGAGACGTTCTATATGTACCCTATGTTTGGCAATTTTGTTAGTCAAAAGTGTCTCAGAATCTGTCATTTGCCTACTTGATGATGCGAATGGTGGAATGTTTATTTTCAAACCGAGTTTGTTTATTTCTTTTGCAATGCTAAAACCTTTGTCTACCATTATGGCATCTCCTACTTTAATATAACCATCTGGTTTTAGTGTTTTAAGCATATCATAAAAACCAGATTGCTCTGTGAAAAATTTATCCGAAATTGATCCTGTAAATAATTCTGAAACAAACATTACACAACCATTAGGATCACAACCTATCAACCCCTTTAGAGTTGTTGCAGATTTATAATCATTATATAACTGGTTCTGTAGGCAAAGTGCACTTGGAATTTGAGTTTTAAGTTCAGTTCCATCTATAATAATAATGGTAGTGGGAAAATCTTTCCATATTCAGATGGCATGTTTTTTATTATAGTATCTCTATGTGGACAAATTGAAAGCTGGCCAAGTTTTAAATACTAAAGATCGAACCATGTGTTAAACACAACATTAGCTAACTGTGCTGAGAGTCCAAACTGTGTGGCCAAATCTTTTAAACCAAATACATGTCTAAGCCTACATATTGTTAAAAACAGTCCATCTTCCTGGCTAAGGCTTTTTGTATCCCTTCGTCCTGGTCCATATTTGACTGGACACTCTATAGGGGCTAGAAAAGCCAATACAACTAAAAATCTTATGTATGTGATTCCTGTGTAGTATTTAAACAAATTTGTCAGTGTGTTTTCTTTATCCTTCACAACTGCTACACTCCATGTTTGTTTGTTTCTTGGCAATTATTTTCTTCAGATGTTGAATTTCTCTATCTTTGATGACACTTTAAGTTGAAGCTCTTGTATCTCTCTTGAACTATTTGACTATTTGAACCTTAGATCCTGATTCTCAGCTGCAACTGCTAACATATCCATTGCTGATATCCCTGTAAAAATAAGAAAAGTATTTCTTTTCTTCATTTCAGACAAAGTACCTGAGAGAAACTACACAAATAACTCAGGACTGTGGTAATACATCTGTGACAAGGGTTTCTCCAGTGTGTTTACCAAAGGAGTTCAAACCACTCAATGAGAACACAAAGTGCATAAATCCATGTGACATTGAGGTACGGACAAGAAAATCAGGCCTTATCGGATCACTGGTTTCATGAGAGAAAAAAGAGACTTACAGCATCTAATTTTGGAAAAGTAATATCAAGGAGATCTAAACCCATTGAAAAGTTTATTAACAATTTGTTTTCGAAAAATGATGTGAAAACCAAAGCTCTTGAATATGGTGAAAGACACGAGAGAACTGCTAAAGAGAAGTATCTTGAATTGTATTCTTCTAGGCATTTCCATTAGTGTGGCTTTGTGGTTAATAAAGACTTTTCATTTTTGGGTGCCTCGCCTGATGGGAATCTGTGACAATGGAGTATGTGAAATTGTGGAAATTAAATGCCCTTTCTCTGCTAGAAAATTGACCATTGAAAAAGCATGCAATGATATACCAGATTTCTATTTACAGTAGGATGAGCATGTATCATTACAGAAAACACATAGTTACTATGCACAGATTCAAGGGCAACTTATGGTTACAAGTTGTGAATTTTGTGAGTTCATTGTGTACACACAGGAGGATATGTATGTGGAAAGAATTAAATCAGACATTCCATTTATGACTTCAATGTTACAAAAATTAGCTAAATTTTACAGAGATTATGCAATTCCATATCTGCAATCTTCAAAATAAGTGATTAAAATACTTGCATGGGTCTTCAGTCTATGTAGACACCTCTGACTCACAATTCATATCTGGACTGTTCAATCTGTAAGAAATAAATACTTATGCACAATGATGCTAGTCAACAAGTAGTTTTCATGTATATATATCTATCTATATATATATATATATATATATATATATGAATTGATTATGAAGTATTAGCAATATAATTGAAACACTTTTCAGACCATATCGGTTTATTAACTTGCGAGCTTTGCATATTTACTTTAATATTAATGTCTGAATTTATTCTGAAATTAAACTTGTTAAATTTCATATGTAAAAGAAGCTAGACATAGTCTGTGAGTTACTTGGCCCTTACATAGTTGTGTTTTCTTCCAGATGCAGGCATTTGTGTTTATGTTGACTGGTTTCATTTTGTTGTGAAGAAGCTCCCTTCACTGGAAGTTTTCTTGCTGGCATAGTATATCAACCATCAGCTTAAATGCGGTCTGAGTAATTCTCAGTTGGTCCATTTCCTCCAACAAAGTGCTGAAAAATATGTATATTTACAAAACAATGCATTATATGACAATCAAAAAAGCAAAGTAAATCTGACATTTTATATTAATATCAGCAAAGAAACATTTTATATCTATATTTTAATTTAGATGTATGGACAATATAGTCCGAAATAAAGAATTCCTATTCTTATTCTTATTCATGACCTAGTCATAACATGAATATATGCTCCATTATACATGCACTGATAAGAACCCGATGTATTAACCTGTTGTTAATTCCTGCAATACAAGATAAAAATATCAAGAGTGCTGGTATGGGATAAATGTATGCTTATAATTAAAGCACAAATATTGCAAGGTGACCTGGTAGTCCTACATGTAAGATGCTGCACGTTTTTGTTTTAGTGCTATGTCTTATAACCCAAATAACGGCCTTACACAGCATGTTCCAATGTTGTTGACATCGTAATGAGTAGTCAAAGTTTCAGGAATATCTCACACACTTGGCAGCCTATATCTATACTCTTCCACTAATTTATGTGTAATTAATATACTTACTGTGCTGTCTTTATCCTGGTGGAATCAAAATATGACACTAGGAAAGGGATGCATTTTCATGTTCCATTGACATACATTTGAATTTGTTGCAATGCGACGGTAGTCAAGGTATGCCAAAGTATGATCAAGTAGGTTCATGTGGAGGATAAGTATCTTGAATGAAACGTAACGTTGCTTGTAGTTCCAATAGGGATAATATATTTTTTATTCGTTTCGTTAAAGAATAATATTTCAACCTAACCCAATTTCTGCATTCCCGGCTTTCATTGCTTTCCAGCCAACTGAAATGTAGGCCAAAGAAACTTAAACACAGGTCCATTTCTTTTGCGAGAATTTGAATTTATTAGAGAAAAGACATCAGGGTAAGTAAAGTCTGACAAAAACATTAAAACTTTACTTTGTAGAAAAGCGTCGTTATTGGTTTCCAGTTGTGTGTGATATTCCTGAAAATTTTACTTTCGTTACACATCAAAACACGCTACACAGTGACGTTAGTCAGGCAGTAAGACCCATCATCCCTGATGGGTCTTACGTGGTAGGACTAAGTGACCTGTATGCCCGAGTGGTCAAAGGCTCACACCTTTACTGGTCATTGCCATCTCACCTACGTCCACATAGGTTCCAGTCTCGTGCTCATCCAATGTGGGTACGAGAAAAAGCTTTTTAGTAGCTTCCCTTGAGTCTGTGGCTTTTCCCGGGTTTTTCATCCACCAGATAAACCTGGCCGCCATGTATAGCTTATCATGTACTGAAAAAATGTAGTTAAGCCATGATAACAACAACAACAATTACAAAAACCAGCCTTACGAAATGTGTATTATATCTTTTTCTATTTAACATTATTTTCTAGTGAAATCTAACTTGAATTACCTTTGAGCAAACAGCCTTCTGTAAGTTTATTCTGGCGATGTTAAACTGTTCGTGCGGTCGACCACACGCTTTGATCCATCGTTTCACCTTTTCCAAATCACGTTTTGGAGTCGGAAAACGTATAAAACGGCCTCCTTCCAACCTTTCCGGATATCTCTCATCTGCATTGCACGTTCCCCATGCACATCGAAGCACCGTTTTGTCAATATATCGCAACAATCACGAAAGTCTGTAATGCAGCTGTATTTTCACCACATGTTTGTTTGTGGGTAAAACATGGCGGTTGTTACCGTAGCACCGGACGCTCTTATTGGATTGGTCAATATTTGTGGATTTGATTGACAGGTCGGATCTATGCACTGTCAAAGGAATAGTGGGACCCATGTTGGGTATGCTGGGACGTATTTTAGGATAAAAGGAGGATTCTGGAGTCAAAAGATCTCAGACGCGACCACTGAAATCCGATGGAAGGACGAAAATTGGCTTTAGTACCTAACAAACGATGGATCGAATACCATCGTTGGCAAAAGCAATGGGCCCCGCATTTACCTCCCAATCCTCATTCGACCGAAATGTACCAGTTACAACACGAACTGCAATCGTTGATGGATCGCAGCGATTTGTCAGAAACGGACAAATCACAAAGGTACGGTCAACTGTTGCAACGACTGCAACTCTTTCACCAGAAAGCTTTAGATGAAACTGCTCTACCAACTCTGAAAGATTTTAAGACCCTTATCAAAAGTCCGCGACTACCACCACCACCACCACCCCCAGCGGTCAAGACAGAGGAAGAAGAGGAACGAGAGGTCTTTCGAACACCGTCAACAGCTCCCATCCCTAGTAAGACTGCAGTGTCCTTGTTGACCCCTTCCCCCACCACCCCAACAAGAAGAACTTAAAGCTTGGGTTAAAAAGATGATGTCCACTCCTCCTTCGACAGAAGTCAAAAAGAAAGAAGGGAAACCAGAAGTGAAAAAAGAAAAGAAGACCAAAGCCATCCCATTATCGCCACCACCACTACCTTCGACTTCTACTCCCGTGGCACATCGGACACGTAAAGCCGTTTCCAAACCACCCCCTCGTCCCATTCAGAATAGCATCAGCGAAGAGTGGATAACCTACTAAAAAATGGAGGTGTTAGCCAGCATTTACTACGATCCATCCCATCCTGCCGGTTTCGAAGGAGTTCAGAAATTGCATCGTGCTGCCAAAACTCGACTGAAAAGTGTCCGTTTACATCAAGTGCAACGATGGTTACAAGAACAAGCCACGTACACTTTACACAAACCCATTCAACGAAAATTTTCCAGAAGTCGCACCCGAGTGAAGGGCATTGATCATCAATGGCAAGCCGATTTAGCTGATGTCTCTCATTTGGCCACCTACAATCGTGACTACAAATATTTGTTTTGTGTCATCGACGTCTATTCCAAATTTACTTGGGTCGTGCCATTGACTTCGAAATATAGCATTCAGTTAGTGCGAGCCCTCAAACTGGTGTTGAAACAAAGAGGTCGTCACCCTCTTCGATGGCAAACCGACAGAGGCACCGAATTTCTGAACCAAGCTTTCCAAAAAGAATTAAAGAGACGAGACATTCATTTTTTCACCACCGAGAATCCCGAAACCAAAGCCAGCATCGTGGAACGTTTTCAACGCACCTTGAAGGAATGCATGTGGAAATATTTTACGCATCAACACACTCTCAAGTACATGGACGTCTTACCGCACCTAGTCCAGGCGTACAACCAATCTTACCATCGGAGCATCGGACGTGCCCCCCAAGAAGTGACTCCCGACAACGAAGTGACCGTCTTTGAGCGCCTGTTTGGTACGTTCCCAACTGTCCCCAAGAAAGGTGGAATGTTGGCAGCAAGAGATTGGATGCGCATTGGGAAAACCAAACGCACTTTCGAGAAAGGTTACTTACCCAACTGGACCACCGAATACTTTCGTGTCACTGAACGAGTGCGTGGCCGTCAACCTGTCGTCTATAAATTGGAAGACATGAACGGGGAAGTGTTAAAAGGAACGTTTTACTTGCTCGAGTTACAACGTGTGACCAAAAAAGAAGACGAAGTGTACGACATCGAAAGCATTCTTGAACGAAGATCCTGAAAAGTGGGAAAACGTCGTGTCAAAGAAGTCAAAGTACATTGGAAAGGATATCCGCCGAGTTTTGACTCTTGGATCGACGCTTCGCAAATCATCGACTATAAAAAGAAGTGACCATCATGCCCTTCAACACAGCCTCAACTGCAACCGTCGCAGTGACCACTCCTTCCCCCAGTTCTTCTGTGTAAGATCTACAAAAGCAACCCTTGTGGGTGTGGTGTGGAGAACGTATGCCTAAAATGCAAATCGTCTTTTTCTGCCAAATCTTTGTGCTGTATTGTGTCATCGGTGCTGCTATTGCCAATTTGAGTTTGCAACAAGGAGACAAACAATTATGGACAATTTTACTCAGCAGTTCCATCGGTTACCTTCCTCCCAATCCGTCCCTAAAATATTTCTCCAACGGTAACAACGGAGCCTTGCGTCCAACGTCAGTCACCCTCCCAACAGTCACCATAACAATATCAACAATCCACTTTTAGACACTCCTTTGACCTTCAGCGACCCTCGGACGGCAGAACTCTGGAATTATGAACAACCAATTTTACTTAACGTTACCCTGTGACAGTTCCATGGAGGTGTTTCCCCACAACACCTTGTGCTGTTTTACGGCCAAATTACTTCAGGCCATCCAATTGGATCACGAAGCGCATTGGGAAGTGGCTTTGGTGGGAATGATTCACACTACACAAATCAAAAACATCGTCGAAAAGCGAAACTTTTTCACGGTCGAAGTTCATGACGAGCAAGTGCAAAACTACTTGGATGTCAATGTAAAATATACTAATAAAACAAAGGACCTCCAAACTCAAAAATTTCCCAAGGCTATTATTTTAGTGGTCAACATTTGGTGAACACGGTTGCTGACATGTTCAAGGCAGTGTTTGGCAAGCCTTGGAGAGTGCCACAAAAAGTGTCACGATCGAATACCGTAAAATACTCGTCGCTGGCTGATCAAATTTTCGGAGGGCAAAGTGTTGGCCATTACATTTTGTCCTAAATTGTTTGACATTTTGGGTGTGGACGTTCAGTTGAGAATGAATAAGATCAAGAATAACGAATTACCAGTCATTTACAACAATACTTTTGGGCACTATTTTCGTTTCCCGGTAGAACTGAACTGAGGACTCAATTTGATTTTTGTGTACTCCGATGTGGTGGAGTACAGCGTGGTGGGACACACCTCCGTACCGTTACTGCGTGTCATTCCTTTCAAAGTGGATTCTGCCACAAACGCTGACGACGAAGGTGGAAACACCTATCACGTTCACCGTGAATTTGTACATCCTCACTATCTGCCCATCAGCAATTCGTATTTCGACACTGTCAACATTACTATAAAAGGAGATCTGGGACAAAATATTCCATTCACCAAAGGGAAAGTCACAGTGAAACTCCATTTTCGAAAACGATTCCTCTAACGACTTGTAAGTCATGTATCCTGTGTACCAAGGAGTCGCTCGACAGCGAGGACATACTTTAGGAGATATGCTGAAATCGGCCTTTCGTTCGGTGGCTCCCGTTTTGAAACCGATGGTGACACGGGGATTGCACGCCTTGAAAGAAGCCGCCTTGACGCAAGGCAAAGAATTTCCCCAAAATGTCATCATCGACAAACAAAATCCCAAAGAAGATTTCTTGAGAGCAGGCAAAAATGTCTTGCTTGAAACTGGTAAAGACATTTTGGGCAGACGAGAAACTCCAATAAATGCCCTGGACACTACCGAGTCAGCCATTCCTGCTTCCCTGACGCCACATCAAGGACAAGGTAGAAAGAGACGACGAAGACACCCCTCCAGAGGACTTCATACCCCCAGAGCTAGAAATACCGAGAAAAGTAGAACCGTCAGAGACTTACACGTTTTTGATTATTAAATCATAAACAGAGAGAAAGAAAAAAAAAAGATGCACCGATTCTTGCGTCTATTCCAAGTCGGAACTGGATCTGTTTGCAATGCCTCCGACTATAATCACGATGCAAGAATCCCAATGGGTAGAATTTCATCCCGTCTCCTCTTTGACGGATTCAGCCCCCATCGAGTTTGAAATCAAAGGACAGCCCGAAGATTACATCGATCTGAATAGCAGTTACTTTTAGCTGAAACTCAAAGTGATCAAAACGGAGGACACCGTTCCAGGAGCCGATGCTAGAGTAGCTCCCGTTAACAATTGCATGCATTCCTTGTTCAGCGAAGTGGATTTGTACTTGAATAACAAACTGGTCAGCAGTAGTATGGATACTTACCCTTACCGAGTGTACCTGGAAAATCTCTTGACGTACGAAAAAGAGGCCAAGAACACTCATCTGGATGCTTGCGTGGTATGGAAACCTGACACAGCAGGCTAGAACAAGTTTAACGACACAGCCCTGACAGAAGCTGCCAATCCTCACAATGTGGGCTTTAACGACCGTCGAAAGAAAATTCTGCAAGGACGTTGTTTAGAATTGATGGATCGTTTGCATTTGGACATGTGGTTGCAAGACAAGTATTTGCTAAAGGGAGTGGATATCAACATAAGATTGAATTGCAGCAGTACCGTTTTCCATTTGATGGCTCATGCCAACGAGTACAAAACCATTATCCAAGAAGCCAGACTTTACGTGCGCCGCGTAGAAGTGTTACCTAAAGTGGGAAACGACATCCGTCACACTTTGAGCCGAACGACCGCCAAATATCCGATACGACGCGTGGAAATGAAAACTTTCACCATTGCTGCTGGACTCCGATCCAAGATCGAAGATCATCTGTTCCAAGGACAGTTTCCCAAACGTTTAATCGTTGGCATTGTGAGCAATGCAGCCCTCACCGGAGCCGTCACTGCCAATCATTTCGAGTTTAAGCACTACAAAGTGTCCAAGATCGAAGCCAGTCGCGATGGCAAGACCTTGTGTACCAGACCTTTCGAACCTAAGTTTGCCCAGAAGAATTACTTGAGATCGTACTTGTCCCTGTACGAAGCCACGGGACAGTTGTCGACCAACACCAGCCACGGCATTTCGTACGAAGATTATGCAGGAGGTTACACTTTGTGGGCGTTTGTTTTCACTCCAAACCAAGGCAGCGACGAGGGATATTTCTACCCTATAAAATTTGGTGAACTGCGTGTGGAACTTCAGTTTGATGAAGCTCTAAACGAGACGGTGAACGTCATCCTGTATGCTGAATTCGATAATACGAAAGAAATCAACAGTTTGAGGGAAGTCATTCTAGACTATTAGAAGCTATGGATGACTGTTATCCCTCTTTGAATTGTAAAGACTCTTTGGAAATGGAATGGGAGGATGCCGTGAAAGCAGAACCCAAAGACAAAGACGATGAGGATGTGGTGGTCATGTCCAGATGACCAGAACAAGAGCAACATTTAGTAGCCTGTTTTGCCAAACACCTGGCGGATAAAATTACGAAATTGATCAAGAAAAATTGCTATGGATGTCAAAACGATCATCCCAGTCAAATTCAACACGATAAATGTCTGATGATGAGTCAAAAAGAATAATTGGACGAGTATCTGGACGACGCTTGGGGTCTCATCTCGGAAGAATCAGTGTTGCATCAATGGGATAAAGGCTTGCGCGATCACTCCTGCCCTCCACTGACTACTCTGGAGATCTCTCGCATGGAAGCTCTCTCTCAGCCCAGAGTGCGGAGACGAAGCAAAGAAACGGTTACTTGTCAGAGATTTTCAAACAAAAAGTCAGAATTGAATTGATGACTTATCATTACCTGTGAAAAAAAAAGAAAAAAAACAACAAAACAAAGCATGGAAACCTGGTAATTTTATTAACTTTTGAACAACAGTTCGTATACTGCTTCTTGGAATCCTGTGGTGTGTGCTAAAGATGAACTACCTCATTGCAAACCTAAAGACCATCAAGCTTATGTCATCAACACGGACGATAGTCATCTCCCAGCAACCCACTGGGTAGCCGTCTACTTCCCTAAAGAGGACTGTGTGGAGTCTTTTGATTTGTATGGATTACCACCTTTGGAAGACGACATCATCGACTTTATGAGAAGAAATGCCCAGACGACACGATTCAATAATGTGAAATTACAAGGCACAGATTCTATGGTATGTGGACAATATTGTGTGTATTTTCTTCATCAACGCAGTCTTGGATATTCTTTAGAACATTTAGTGACTTATTTTGAAAATAACTCTTCTAGAAACGATGACAAAGTAGATCGATGGTTTTGTGACCGCTACGGCTATCTTTTGTCTTTAGCTAGGAAACGTAGTGTACATCAATGGCCTCATGACTTCCATCAGTGGAAATCTAACTTGACTTCACAACGTTGTCAACCTTGTCAAAAAAAGTTTGTTTGATATTATTGTTAATTGTTAGTTGTTGTTTGCTGAATAAAAAATGTTGTCTTTTGAAACAATTGTGTCTGTTGTTTGTTTTCAAAAAACACTGTGAATATAAGCTCTTTGACTTCTCTCTATCCCTCACCATGAAATTAGCTAGCACGGCGTTCCGACCCAACAAAAACCCAGTAGGGATGTTTTCTATTGTGTCAGCGTTTGAACCATATAAAGCGGGGCGGTCTCCAGTCTGACCATCCAATGTTAACTCGTCAACCTACGAAGATGCCTTCAAGACTAGCCAAGCTGAACGAAGCTTACGTGAACTTACACCGTGTCAGGCAAAACCTGACACCGAAGCCTGAAGAGATAGAGAATGTCAGGATGTTAACAACAGCCCAAAACATGATAGAAGAGGTCTTCAGAGAGGAAATCAAGAAAGAGCAAGAAGAATGGACAGAAAAGTATAGACTTCAGAAGCAGCAGAGAGAACAGCAAAAACAGCAGCAGCAAAAGCAACAGCATCAGGAACCAGGCAGAGGTTTTGTCGGCTGTCGTGTAGACACGAAAGAGTTCTCCTTCTCTTCCAATGAAGCAGACCGTATCCTGTGGGAAAGTCTGCCGCCAGACGGGGACGCAATCATAGACAAAGAAAGATTGTCATAACTCCCCGTCAACACAGCAGCCCTTTTCAGGGCTACCCCAACACTCTAGAAAAGACATACTAATCAAATTGCCAAAATTTGTGTTTATGTTAAAAAAATAGAAGTGTGTCTATAAGGACTTTGTTTCTCTGTCTTGTCAGATAGTGTATGTCTCTGTAAGTAAAAAGTCAACGTGTTTCCTTTAGGTCCGCGCGTTCCATGTTATGTAATAGTGGTATTGTAAGTTTTGGTGTAAGGGGATGTTTTCCTTCACGTCCGTGCTCCAGGGATATAAAGCAAAGCGTTCGTCAGTCTGGCTACCCAACGTTTGTTAGTCAACTTCAACAACCTGAGCAGACTCACCAAGCTCCTTGAGCTCCAGATGCACCTGGAATATGCTAAGCGCCTTTTAGATGAGTTGGCTATGGAGGCCATAACGGAAAGTGCAAGAATAGAAAAGGAAGAGGAGGAGAGGAAAAAGAAGAAAGAGAAGAAGGAAAGGACCCTGCCTCATCTCATACTGAGGCCTCAGTGTGAGGTCAAGCCTGAGGTGAGGACGCCTCCACAACCCTTAGCAGCACCACCACAGGCACGTCAGTTACAGCCACAGCCACAGCAACCAGTACAGGTTACACAGGAGGCAAGGAGGCCAGATCATTGTCCCCGGGTCTGGCGTAAAAGACAGAGGGATCAATAAGTGTTCACCATCTCACAAAGTGAAGACTGGGATAGTGAAGTCACTCAAGTCCCGTCTGCGCTCCCAACCACAAACATCAATTGGGAGCAGGACTGGAGCCGTCGTTGTGTCTGTGGTGCATGACCAGGGAAGTGCCACCATTAGCCAGATACAATTGGAGTTTGAAGATAAAACAGCCCTTCTCAGAGCTAGCCAGATCTCTAGAAAAGAGACACTATTCGAGTTGCCAATTTGTGTGAATGTGGAGTAGTGTGACTATAAACACTAAGTCCCTTACTAATATGTGTGTGTGTGTGTGTGTGTGTGTGTGTGTTTGAATGCGTTCGCGTCCTTTGTGTTGATAGTAGAGTGTGTGTTTGTATGCGTTCGCTTCTCTTCCCTTCTGTGTGGATAGTAGATATGGTATGGGTTTAGTTTCCTTTGCGTCCGTGCTTCATGTGTAGAAAGCGAAGCGGTCTAGTACAACTGGACTAGATTGACACTAAAACCGGCCTTGCCGTTAGGTCGGGGCGCGTGAGAGCTGGCGTTGGGGTGCCCTGTGTGGCTATCCCTGGGGCACTTTTCGGGGCGTTTTTGTGCGACTTTTCCGGGTCGTTTTCCTCCTTGCCTCGCCCGCATGTTGGACGTAGACTGAATATCAAGGGTCAAAGGTCAACTGGTAGAACAAGGCAAAGACCCAGCACTAGGGCTAAAAGCCCAGCACGGGGCTAAGTGCCTCTTTAGGGAGCAATGTCGCCGAGCCAAGGGCGACATCCAGCCCGGGCCGTGTGCCCCCTAAACGGGCTATTAGAGAGCCCCACAAGGGGCTTCTGGTCCAGCTCGGGACTTTAACCAGTTGTAAAAGCACTCGGTGCATAAACGACTTAAATCCTTTGATTCGATTCAGACTGGCTACCCAGCGTTGACTAGTCAACACATTTGAAAATGAGTTTATTTAATAACTCGAAAGGCAGTTGGTACTGGATGGTGGATGCAGCCTATGTGGTGGAAAGGCTTGAACATGAATCGAGGTATCCAGTTACCAAAGACTTTGTGACAAGTCAAGTCACCAGCCTGAAAGTAGCCAGGGATCTAGCGAAAGGCAATTATGATGCTTCATCCTGCCTAAGTATATTAGAGTGGGAACATTGAAGCAGGCCCTTGATAATGTCATCAAAGTGAGGTGCTTTTCACAAGACAGAGAATTTCACAAAGTGGTCTTTTGTCAAGTGGGGATTAGACCAATTAAAGAAAGCAGAATACATGATGAGAAAGGTGATGGAAGAAGAGGTGAAGATCAAAGGTACCTGTGCAAAAGAGAGAAAGTACAAAGAGAACAGAAAGAAAGAAGAGGCTTTGAGAAACTGAACGAAAACTGGATCAAGGTACAGGAAAAATTTAGATCTATGGGACATCCTGACTGGATACCAGACCATGAAAAGAAGAAGAAGAAAAAAATCACAGAGAAAGTGAGGAGCTGGTGGAAGAAGTGGAGAAAATAGAAGAACAAAAAGGTCTTTTTTAGGGCCACTCCACTGTCTCGAAAAGATTTGCTCTCTTTGCCATATTTGTGTCTTTCTTTCTTTCTTTGTTTCTCTCTGTCTATGTTTCTATACCTGTTTCTATGTCTATGTCTCTATTGTATTTGTCCCTGCCTAGAGAAGTGCGTATTCAGGTCAGCCTCTTGCAACATTGTTGCCAGTGTTCTGCCCAATTGAGGTCAGCCCCTTGAAACATTGTTGCCAGTGTCCAGTACCGTGACGTCACCCCTCTCCAACTCCCACTGACTCTAAACAGGCCCAATCCATTGTCGCTATACATTCCCTGTGTTAAATTTCCCACGTTAAATTCCAATAGACCTCAAAGTGCCGCGCCACCTTTTGGACTGGATTTTCCATAGACCCTATATCGCCCCCTCCCCCTTCACTACTTATTATCAACACACAGCCATGGATCCCTTTAATTAAAAGCAGAACTTATTCAAAAATAATAATATTAAATAATAATAATTTAAACAAATAATCACTGGTTCTTTATATTTGGGTGACGAAAATTAACTCTGAATAAGGGCATAAAAGAGGAACCTTAAGTGTAAACTTTATGGAAACGAATGGAAGAAATTTTCTTTGCTTAAACACTTAAGGTAGACGGCAGTAATTAAGTGTCTATAAATTTTACAATATTTACTTGTGTTATAATTATAAGCAATACTGTAATATGACAATATCTAAAATACATACAGTTCTTGTCTTATCTTTATATTTATGGACAAAAAGAATTGTCATTAGACAACACAAATATGGATGGCAAATTATATCAACACACACTTTGACTCAACATGTACAAATGAAATTCTCGACATAGGAAATGGAACTTCCCCATACCGCTGTGTAACTCGACAGATTACATATCAACGAACAACATCGGAAATGTATCTTTGAACCACCATTTTGTAACTGAACAGACAAATTAATCTAAAATCTCGACATACGAAATGAAGCTTCCTACACAAACAATTTCAGTCAACATCTGATGTTGAAATTTACGATATACACATTGAAATTTTAACCACCGCTGTGTAATCCAAAGGTTAAAATCTAAACTTTTGACATAATAAAAAGAAATTTTCAACCACAGCTGTGTAATTCAACAGGTGAAGTTAAATGGAAAATGAAGCCTTCAACCACCGCTCCGTAATTCAACATTTAAAATCCAAAAACACATGAAATATTACTTTTAGTACAAACAATTTGATTAAACGCGTGAAATTGGAATTATCGACAAGTGGAACAGACATCCCTTACAGCGCCTCATACTGACGTAATATGCTCTGAGCTCGGCCAATGGAATGAACCCAATTACGTTTCAATGAGGGCTTTCAAAAGAATGTACAAGGATGATGAGTCATGGACTCGTCACTCAAGGAACTCAGTAGACCCCCAGCATATTTCTGGCATAAACCTGGGAGCCCCTCGCTTTCAAAGGGACAGGATAGAAAACGAAAAAGCACATAACATCTGAATTAAATTCATAACCATTTATAATATCACCGTAATATAAAATATCCTTCAGTAAACAGAATTATGTGCTTAAACATTACACATTTAAATAGATAATTTTTTCTACACCAACAAACACTAAAAAGAAAATAAAACACAAATTGTCAACAATTAGTTTCAATTAGTTTCAATCCCAATCTTTGCACATACAATACATTTCCATTCACCATCCAAGAAACTTAAACAAGTACACAGCTGGCATTACAGTGGTACCCATCTTATTCGGCCAACCCTTCTACACCGGGAAAGTGGCTTTATAAGATGGGTGGCCTTTCCAGACGGGGACTATATTTGTGAAATGTGTATGTATATACAGTAGCAAAGCTACATTTAACTAAAAGCAGTTAATATCTTCAATTATAAGTATCATTAATTATTAAAATGTTCTTCTTGTCTTAAAAACAGCTATTTCAAGGTAACATAAATTAATAGTTTTGTATTCTTTGGCGTAAAATGTGAGTTGGGTATTGTTATCATGCGCATTACAAAACCATTCGAATACGTTATTTAAATCTTGGTACATACGTTGTTTAGTATTTAAAATAATTCTCTTTCCATTCACTCCATTTTCCCACTGCAACAGAATATTCTGCTTATCCTTTACGATCTTGCTTATTTGAGTCTTCCCAACATAACATTTTTCGGCAAGTGAACTCTCCTCAATGTCAAGTCGAATAACTGTTACTTTTCTTCTAAAGTATTATTTCTTCGTTTACTTGATGACATGTTAAAGTTTTGTAACGATATATTCCTATGTCGCTAACTGTACAGTACTACAATTTAATTTTACAGACAAAACTTTTGTAAACAAAATGCCGTGCTATAAAGGTAGTGATACATGTACTGTCACGTGATTTTCACGGCACAATAAAATATGTTCCAATCACTAAAACATATGAACAATGCTTTTATAGTTTGTTGCTGAATTTCTTTGATCATAGTTCTTCGGCTTGATTTGACGAAGGTTCATCTGTTACTGAAGATACCGTTAAAGGCGCTCTTTGAAGGACCAAACAAATGCCCGTTTGTTATTGCTGCGGCAAAATCAAATAATTGTATAACATTGAAGGAGACAAATTTTTGTGTTTTTTCTTTGGCTTAGTATACTATATACAGAACGATCATTGCTTCAAAGTTAATCAGTTTTCTTTGAAGTTTCAGCACAACTACTTTTTCTGCTACATTTTTCAAAAAAGAAAAAAAACACTGCCATCGTCTGATAGACTGTAGTTATTCCCGTTCCCGATTTCAGAGGTGGTCGATTGTAGCTAGTCGGGTAGCATGACTATTTGGGTTATATTACAACACAGAGTACTAAGGCCAGACATCAGCATAAGCGGATTATGATAAAACTATGCCGTGTTAGGGTGGTTTGTCAATATGAACAAATGATTTGTTTATGTAACGATAGATTCCAGTGCAATTTGATATCCAAGTTTGAGGCTTCCTGTCATGGTGCCTTTGAATTTCTCAACTCCAAACCCAAGACTGTATATACAGTTTTTAACAGCCAAAAATGTTGTCGCCAAAAAGATCGTCAGATGGTATGTTTTGTCGTCAGTAAGGGAAAAAAATCGCAATTTGCGACATTGGCGAAGCCCAGCGCGATCCCTGAATGATAAGGATAAGCTGTTAATTTGTTACACTTGTTTCACAATTGTAACTAAATGGCGATTATGATCATCCAAAAGGCTAGTTCTAACATAGGCTTTATTTTTTCTAAACCCTTCTTATCACACCGTTTCTTATACAAAATTCTAAAATTAATATAAAATATTACACCAAATAAATAATCTACTTTGTAAAAAAACCAAAAAAGATTACGATCATTGTGCCGTCCTAACACAAACATCTATAGCACACAAACAATATAGCACTATACAGATAACAAACACAGGACATAGGGACCCCGTGGCAAGGGTCACTGTGGGAAAAAAGATGCAGTTCTTCCTAACCGGTAAATAAAACCGGTGGGGAAAAATTCTCTTTTTAGAAAACACTAGGGAAAAAAGAAATACCCCACAAAAAATTTTGGGAGTAAATTCTATTTTAAAATAAAAACACATACAACACCTCTGAGGGGGAACACAAACACATAAAAACCTTTTATTTTTTTGGAAATGGGGGGGGGCATCTGTCTGGTGCCCCAAAAAAAAAAGTTCTAACATGAAAACCATACAGCATTATCAACATTATAGCATATACTGATACTGCATACATACGCAGCACCATAGATCTCTGGCAAGGATCACAAAAATTTAAATACAAGAAAGACGCAATTCTGCCACAAACTATATGTCCGAAGACATAAGTACGTGTCATTTCTAAATTGCTATAAAACGTACTGAAAAAAGGTGTGGAAAAATAGGGAACCGAGAACAGGAACCGTAAGTAATGACACCTGTCTTCTATCCTCCGTACACCACCGCTCTAACCAACTCGGCCATGCACCTCCGCGCCCCCCCCCCCTCCAAAACGGTTGATTATTTAATTCATAGGTTATTCTTTGCTTTGTTCTCTAGAACTTTTACAGGGATTGATCATTTTTATATTAATAATTACAACACATAATTTATCGAAACAAATAACCTTGATTACCTATCAATATTTTACAAAATAGTAAATGACACGGTATTCTTCTTTCACCGCCTGTCGAAAAGATAACGAGTTGTTCTCTTAGCAACAATAATTCATTCAAACTACAAGGCTGTGAGAGTTGGAATTACTCTTTATCTTTATTTTATTTTTCATCCCATCAAATTCGTGGTTTGAATTCCATCCCCTTTTTAATATCGACATTCCCATTCTTCAGACATATTCAAACGTTATGTACACAGAAACGTCGATAATGAATCGCTGTATTTCATGAATGACATTTTGAAATTTAGTTATTCCGCCGACACCAAGTCTTAACTAGCTCTTTCAGAACTGACCTGTATTGCGTCAATTTTGATTCCCTCCCCCACCACACACGCATACATACTCTCCTCCCGGCTTTTGCTTTATGAACTCAAGTTCTCGAATGCCAAATTATCAGCAAAACTGAATCAAATTATTTAGGTTTATTGTAGCCCATTTTTATGCTTAAGGTTTGAAATTATTAAATGGTAGTATTCATTACTGATTTACTTATAACGAGTTTACCTCAAAACAAACCCAACTTTACACCGATGAAACAAAGATTTAAATTATTTACTTCGTTCTTTTATCAATTAACTGCTTCTTTTTCTTCTCCATCTCGTTGCATTTTTCCAAGTCCTATTTATTTCTATCCATTTCTTGCATTTATCATCCTTTGCAAATAGCATTGCAGATACCGTATTTGTCTACACGTGTACCTTGTGCTTCTTGACGTGATAATTACTACACTTTGGATGACCACGAATAAACTGGGATAAATTTTTGATTCAATCTTATTGCCATTTTTTCGAATGTTTGACTTCTCCGTTGGCCTAGTGGTTAAAGCGTCCGCCTCGGATGCGAGAGGTCGCGGGTTCGATCCCCGTCCGAGTTATACCAAAGACTTATAAAAATGGTACAAATAGCTGCCTCGCTTGGCGCTCAGCATTAAGCGGCTAGTGTTTGGACTGGT
Organism: Megalonaias nervosa; assembly: GCA_016617855.1. NCBI lineage: Eukaryota > Metazoa > Mollusca > Bivalvia > Unionida > Unionidae > Megalonaias > Megalonaias nervosa. The sequence continues at coordinate 89,457 of JAECUM010095474.1, forward strand.
AGACCTCGTGTCATGATCATGCGACTGGGTGTGACATCATGCTACATGTGCTAGACCACTATAAACTGCCATGACTGATATTTTGTTAAAGCTACGCTAAAAATCCAAAATTACACACACAGAGACAATGAAACACCCCTGTCATTATGTTTTAACTGTTCTACTGCATTGGATTTAAGTCGTATGGCGCCTGATAGAGTTAACATATCGGAACTTTGGCTAGCAAAGATGTATGGCATGCACGACTTGTTAGTTTGCCGAATCAGTTGGGTTAACAGGGCCGTTGAATTTTGTGACCTTAATTTGTTAGTCTCGCTTGGCGCTCAGCATTAAGAGGCTAGTGTTTGGACTGGTTGGCCTGGTGTCAGGATCATGCGACTGGGTGTGACATCATGCTACATGTCTGCGGCATGTTGCCTCAGTGCTACACATCACTATAAACTACTACACTACAGACATCGTTGAGATATGACTGAAAAACTGTCAAAGCTACGTTAAAAAAATCCCAAATACACACACACACACACACACACACTGTATCTTCAGGCAATAAAATTGTTCAAATGAAAATTGAGGAAACTTTAGGCAGCATAATGAACCATGTAAGGAATTTCAAAGGTAACCTCAGTTGCAATCAGATATCTTGTAATAATATAATGCCACGATTCTGGTGATATATAATCATTAATGAAAGTTAAAAAAGTTCTTACTTTTAAACAAACAAAAATTATAGAATAAAAAACTTGTAAAGGCATCTCCGATAACATTACTTAAAGTTGAGTTGTCCATTTTCATCATATCAATACAAATCACAAAAATGAATTTAAAACTGATGTTTAAAGAAAAAGTTCAGTTTAAAATACCCCCTCGATTTAGCGGGCTGTTTATTATCTGAATTCAAAAGAAATTATGAAGAAAAAAATGAAAAGAAAATATGTGGAATTTGATAGATGATATTATTTAGGACCGCTACTGTTTTCTACAGGGTGTATTCCAAAAGTTTATAAGCATTTCTGCAGGCACTTCGTGAGAAGTTATTAAAGCATCTCCCTTGTATAGGCATGGGTCAAAATGCGGTCTGAATGCATTAAATCCTGGAATTGGATACAACTTGTAGCCTAGTTTCCTAATGCAAATTGCCACAAACACATCCTCTAAATGGAAGAAAGGCACATTCTTCGATATTTCAAATACTTTCCTTGCAACATTTATACTAGTGACATACCCTGTTCCAGAACAGAATCCCGGATATGAATCATGCGGATAACTTTGAAATGATGCGTACCATTTCGAAGCTGGGTTCCGAATGGGACCTGCCACAGGATGGCAGGCACCGCCAACCGCTGTCTGCAAGGTTGTCTTCTCGCGTTGAATAACCTTTAAAAGGCCTGGAATGTTAACCCACATGTCATCATCAGTTTTTAACACATATTTTGCATGAGAACATTTCGTAATAGAGTACTTAAAAGCCATCATGGTTTTATATGTTAAATTCTGATATGTATCAACGAAATCCTCTTTTATTATATCACTGTGAATTTTATTTTCCACTTCTACGAGATTTCGTATATTTTCATCCGGTACCTCGCCCAAAAGAAACGAATACCTTATATTTGCTGTGTTTTTATTGGTATAATTCAACCACGTATGTCGAATGGCGTTCCTTTCCTGTTGACGTTGATGTGTTGTAAAAATAAAAATTATTAAATCTATTTCCTGTGAATCATTATAACGCTTGCACATCACATCATTATCAATGACATATTTAAAATTGTGAGTGAAGCAGGCTTCACACGCGTCTGGCCTCGGTGTCTGAAGGTTTGTAGTAGCCTTTAAAACAATCTTACTTACCACATGGCGAGTTACAACCACTGTAGTAGGTATTGTAATGACTGTAAGCGTTCCATTAAGTGTCACATTGAGTGATGTATTCCTCAGCAGAATTCCATTAAACATGTCTTGCAAGTTACTCTTGATGGTAGCGGGAATGGAAGATATATACGTTAGCTTATTTGATGTGGTATATACCGAAACAAGTACGACAAAGAACAGAAAGACCAATATCCATAAAAACACTTTTGCTTTTCCATACGTAGTGGTCTTTATCTTATCCGCCATGAATGTGCATCGAAAACAATCCCCTGTTGGTAAATGTACTTCCAATGGCAAAGATACACTGTATGTACAATGAATATGCGTTAACACAGTGTATATCATTGACCGTGTTTCAGCAGATACTAAAATCCGGCAGCACTGTTAATATTAGGTGAAGAAACACGCACACGATGATAAAATTACGCTTGCGCACAAGCTGTATACATGTCTGTGATGGTCAGGCTAGCTGCGATGGTAATTTAAATAGTGTTCCAATTCGAATGAACTATTTTTAACTCGCTGTATTCGTGTGCTAGTGGAACGTCTTTTAACTGATTCTTACTAGATCCAACTAGACGACCAGTAATTATATTGCTATGTCCAAGCAATTTGATATACCAATACTATTGGTATATCAATCGTGATCTGCCCATGGCGCAATAATAAGCATATATAAACATTCTCGCGACCGTCTGGAGTTGATTCTAGATCAATGAGCAGTTTCCACACATTAGTCACTGGTGACGTATGAAAAATAACGATGAAAAGTATTAATAATCCCCGTTTTCTAAATTAATTTAATATGGTACACATTTTCATCACAATCCTTTCTGCTTTATGTTCTCCCCTCCCCTCTCATTCATAACGGACAAACTATGCAGAAATGTGGAGTGAGAAATGAATTTGGGCTGGATTGAAACCTTGAAATAGAAATTACACCAAGTAACCTACAAGAATATGGTTCGTCGTAACGATACGTGTGCACTTTGCTTGGGATTTATCTACAGTGTTTATCAATGATACAATGTTGCAAACCAGTAAATTTCTCGGTTACGTGGTACACATACTGTGATATATTTAATGTTATGTTGTTTTGTTTGTTTTTTTTGTTTTTCTTCAACATACCATAATGTTCTAAAAAAAATTATTATTTAAATATGAAAATGTCCAAAGGCCTCTCTCTCTCTCTCTCTCTCTCTCTCTCTCTCTCTCTTGATCTTGACCATAGTAGCAAGATAACGGGCTAAAATCTATGAAATGACGAACGTAGAGGATTTTTTTTGTGTCATCCCACGATATCTCTGGACTTACGAATGATGGTAAAAGTTAAGTCGAACAGATCAAAGGATGAGAGACAGAGACAGAGACAGAGTTTTAAAGTCAAACCGACCAGAGAGAGAGAGAGAGAGAGAGAGAAAGAGAAAGAGAGAGATTGTACTGTTGCTAAAGCAAAATAATGACTTAGATCAACTGTAAATATATTAAAATATTTTAATTACCGCTTGTTGGTTCGTCAGTTGGCTTAGTTTCTATTCCACATTAATTTCCATGCGCCGGTATGTGAATGGCGTAGCTATCCAAGTGAAATCCCTCTTGAGGTCTTCGCAGAGAGTTTCGAACAAAGAACCTCAAAGTCCTGGGACAAATACAAGGCAATACTAGGACTTTGCAATGGGAAAATTGTTGTTAGGATAGCTGCAAATAACGCCAAAAAAATTCCAGAACATTTTAAGGTGTATGGAATACCTGTACAAACATGGTACGCTGGATGTCAAAAAATAAGACCATGCAACACTTGTGGCAATACAGGGCACATATACTGGGAATGCCCCATTCCAAAATAATAGAAACAACAACAACAACAACCGCCAAGCACCTCAGAACAAAGTGCACCTAGATCATATGCTCAGGCAGCTAATTACAAGAGCACTCTTTGACCCAAAGCCAATGCAAGACAATACAACAGCAACACCAGCAGCACTACCACCACCATCGTCACCCACACAGAAACACATGACACTCTCCTACCACTAGTAAGTGATGAGGAAAAAGAAATGGAAGCAGAAGAAGCAGAAGAAACACAAACACAAACATCATCACAAATGCTAACACAGACACCTACACCAACAACACCATCAAAGAATGGAAATCACAAACGAAAGAAGGAAAAGAGAATAGCCATCACCCCCATACACAAGAAAGCCAAAAAAAGAGACCCAATGTGGTAATAGATAACCAAGAAAATGCCAGATCCCCTCAGAACCAAACAAATTAAGGAGATGATAAGGGAGACGAAGAAAAACAAACCACTCCTGCCCCCACTACAACCACAATCACAAACAAAATCTGACATAAGAATGGAAGAATCAGTCCAAAAAGAACACACACATGCAAATGACACTTAAGGATATCCAACACCAATGGACCATTCATGCACAAACCAGGAACCAGTTGACTTTCAAACACCACCACCAAGTCCCAAAAAGAAAGGCAAAAAACAAAACCAAAACCGGCCACAAATAGCAACTGAATGCCCAGATCCCCCCCCCCCCAACAATATCTCTAAATAATATATTATTTAAATACCTTACATTAGGTTATGTATTCTAGAAAACATATTTAACCCTGAAACACTCGATAAACTCAAAAATGGGGTCATTATAGTGCAAGATGCATACACTGTTCAACCTAATGGAGATACAGGCGAAAATTGTAAGTTATTACATGCCACAACCCCATTCGTAGTCATAATTCTGCTCAAATTCGATGTTTTTGGGCCCTGCAACATTGTAAATCCATAAAATTAAAACTAAAAAGGGGGGTGGGGGTGCAATATTGTGGACATAGCGTCAATACATGTGTCACAGAATTGTGTGTATCATGGAATTTTGTGTATTTACTGTCAACAGTGGCGCACTAAGGGTAAATGGCACCCGGTGGCCAGTGAGGCCACTTAGGGGAACAATGATGTCCCAAAAGGCCAGAATATGAGGGCCGAAGCCGTGGTAGGGTTCTTGGGAGGGAACTGGTGCCCCTCAAAACTAACCAGGTGGTTTGGGGGAATGCTGTGAGCTCCCCCAGCGAGGCCTGGGGCAGAACTCTGGCCTCCAACGATTTCATTGCAATTTAATGCCATTTGGTGGCTTTTCCTGGCATCTAATTTCATTCACTCAAGTACCATTTTATGCATGGTGTTCGCGTCTTATATTTACATGTGACGTCATCACATTTTGTGTTACAGCTTTCGACTGAAAATCTGTTCTCCACGATGTCGCCTATCAACATCGGATTTATTCGCACACATTTGATAAATGGCTGGGTTTCTTAGCTCGAGGGAGACATTACACGTGTTATAAGGTGACGAAACGTTGATATTATCTGGTTTTGGACAAATATCGTTTAACATTCAGTATTATTCAGATGATTTGGCATATATAGAGGATCTCAAATGGGTAACGATTTAATATTGAATTTATGAAACTAGTTGAATAATGTCCGGTTTTTGCGAGCCTTGGCAAGCAAAAGCTAGACATTATTTAACGAGTTTCATAAATTTAATATTAAATTTCATATTAAATCATTACCCATTTGAGATTCTTTTTATCACATAGTTTTGTTTCAGTATAAATTATTTAGATAGAAAGAAGAATCAATAATTTCATTCATTCTGGCAGACGCAGTACCTTTAATTTGTTGTGCGTAAACAAGTTCCAAACAAAGTCGAAATCATAAAAGTATATTATACATTTTTGCTAACTTTAAATCAAAGAATAAGCGTCCATCCAAACAGAACGTTTTACAAGAGACAAAACATTTGTCGGCACAATATGTCCAATGCGTGTGATGTCACATTGTTTGATACGGTGCACAGTACCGGTTTGAGTTGGCCTAGACATGTGTCAGTGTTTACGTTGAAATTCCACATCACAACTAAACATTACTTTGTTGCGATATTTTTGTGAAAAGGTAACTGGATGCAGAAATACACATATTTACTGTAATGTATTTGAGACCGGATATTTGCAGTATTTGATTTGGAACATTAGATTGTACAGAAGACGAAAACAAATCTTTTTGAGTCGGACTTGTATCACATATTTACCGCGTAAATATGCTGTGGTTGGATAAAGTTCTTTCAGTTGTGGAGACCGGTTTATGTCTACATTCTTCTGTGAACAAAGGTGAGTTTATTTACTTCAGCAAGTTCACATTTAAACTAAGCTTGTATATAGGGTGGATTCCATATATACCGCCCCTCCATCCCCACCCCCACCCCCACCCTCGCTATCATCTAAGCAATACCCGTAGTTTTGCTTGTTGTTATTGCTCTTGTCTTGGAGTTTTTGCCATTTTTCATGTTATGATATGTTATACATGACATAACAAACTCCTGTGGGGGTAAATTGGCGATATTGAATCAGACAAGACCATTTTTCCCCAGTTCCCTTTCGCGAGTCACATCAAAAAATGGCGGCCAAAAATGTTCATTGCAAACAAAAAATTCCAGAACGCTGGGTTAAAAAAGTTTTCCCGCTATCGCAGCCAATCAGTAATATATTCACCAGTTATTATGTACTTTTGAGAGAGTGATGTATGTATGGTGAAGTTGTTTGCATTTAAAACATGCACAGTGGAGAGAATGTTGGCATACCTCTATGCTACTTTGATGTAATGTGGCTGACATTTCTTTGGATATTGTACTTTTGGAAATTGTAAATGATCTTAGCACACTGCTAACTAAAATGACTGCTCCCTTGTGCTCCAAAATCAGCCTGAATTTGTCTAAAGTACACTATCCTTAGCAGCTTTTAAAATAGGGAAAATGAATTTTGCCAGACTAGACAATACCAGCTTCTGAAAGTGCAATGAATGAATTACCAAATATATAAAATGTAAAAAAAAGTTATCTGCTCTTTTTTTTACAATTTACCTCTGAAGTTCAGGAAGTGAAAATTACCAAGTGGAGCTAGCACTTTTTGAAAGGTGCACATCTGGAGTAAGGCCAAGCTGTATACTCTATAACCCATATTACACCCATCAATCATACACCAAAATAAAGGGAATTAAAGGTTCTTTGAACAACACCTAAGATATACAAGGTCTTTTTTAAATAGCCAGTATAACTAGTGAGGAAACCCGGAGGAAGTCTTTTTCTTTAAAATTCTAACCCTTATGCAAAATACGAAACTGTAGAGCGCCACCAAAGAGGATGCTGCACAATAATTTCATGGGCTTATTTGGACCAATCAGAATTACATAAAGTGATATTATAACGTGTGGTAATATCAAAAATATGAAACTGCACATACTATAGGAAAACTGTACCGACTACGTGATAAACGACTTTTTGCACGTAACGGCGGAATTGGGGCTTTAAGCTTATCGGCAGTGGATTTCACCACAACCAGGGTACTTATAAAGTAAAGTCTGAATGTATTATCACAACACAGTTTCGTCATTTTTTTGTGTGGCTTCCTGGTCAACAAAAAGCCTGTAAGGCAAAATACCTTACCGAGGGCCCTGCCCAACCAAACCAGGTATTGACTGTGTGTTGAAAATGACATGAGGCCAATAACCTGGATAAAAATGAGAGCCTGGAAGGCACCATATCTCACAGCGGGATCTGCCCAACTGAAACAGGTATTGACTATCTGTTTCTGAAACACACTAATAACACTTACAGACGGCTTTCTGAACGAATGAAAAGCCTGTAAGGCAAAATATCTTTAAGCGGGTCTCTGCCCAAACAAAGTAGACAGTGAGTGTGTGTTGAAATAGATATACAACAATAAGCTTTCCAGGAGCAAACTTCATCTATGGAGGTATTGTTGTCTACATCTATATTGTGTTTAACTTTTGTATCTATAGTATGCTTAACTTTTGTCCATGATTGTAGGTTGTAAGGGTCATTTATAAACAAGATATTACATAGCCACTTTTTCTCTATGACTGTAGATATTACTTTAAGATAACGATCATTTGTAAACATGTTTACTTGGATTGGAGTTGACTACCTTCTTTCTTCCCATGGAAATTCTATTGTCTACCTGAATTTTGTCTTCATTGTAAGTTATTAATAAGTTATTTACTGAATTTTAGTTCAAGGTCTAGCCTTATTTACAAAATTTAGTAATGTTCTAGAAGCAAACGTCTGGCCCATATCCTGGTGATCTTATTGTGTTATAGCTTTTTATATAAGGTTGCAATAAAAATATTTATTCCTGTTTAATATCAGTCCTTGTGAAATCAGTTTTAGTTTTTTGCAGATATAATTTAAGATGAATTATTTAATTTATTCATTAGAATTACACCGTGCTCATTAACATTTTAGACTAAGGCATTACTTTAGAATTATTTAGAATTCATTCAAAGACATTCTCGGTTATAATATTGTGATACAGCAAGACTATTGGTACATTGGTACATCGGCACATTAAAGATTATTGGTATATTTGCACATTCAAGAGTTTTATTCATTCAATACTTTTGGACTTGTGATAGAACATTTACGATTATTTGGATTGTATACACAATACTGTATGTTCCTCTTAAATTTTCACTTTGTAGATTTGAGAATTTTTTCTGTTGCTTAATTTAAGACCAAATAGTAACAGTGTGAAACGTAAAACTGCCCCTTTTTTTAGCTATCCCTGTTATGTGATAGAATAATTTGATATATTGGATGTTCCAGTATTTATTCCTCATTTTACAGATTATGAGACCTATGTCGTATAACTTAATGATATCAGGTAGACTATAATCTGTTTCAAGTTTATAACCGAACAAACAAATGAAATTCATATATACGTTGCATGTATTAAAGGATGAGTCATCTTCGAGATTTCATAATTCAATGAATTTATTCTTATCGGATACAGATTCATGTACTAACCTGGCTATTGTAATAATAATCTCTTACAGTAGTTCTGGTGAAATGATTTAATAAATAACGAAGCAAATTCATGTTCGCGCATGCGCAACATATATCATTGGATTCGTACTTAAACTTGTCTCGTTTCTCTCATCACGGCTATAATCATTATATTTTGCTGATTTTGGATGCGGACTCTTTGAACTATGTGGGGTCTCGTGGAACCTGTATACTGCTGTCTATGGTGACGTTGGCTCTCGGAAGACGCTACAGGTTTTCTCGCATTGAAGGAATATGAAGGATCACGAGGGATCCTTCGAGAAACCGGGAGGAGCGGGCATTGCGTGGTGACTCCTTGACTATTCGACGAGCGCTGGGGAACCGGAAATACATCGTGTTCGACACTAGATGCCATGTCATACACGTTGGTTTTTAAAAGCAATATTAAATATTGCTATGCGATTAAAATGACTAATTCGGTATCGCTATATAAGTGAAAATCAGTAACATGCATATCGGATTAAACATTATTTCTATTTTGGTACAAATTTTATACTTTCATCACCCTTGGTGACAGAATCATATATTATTCATATTTGCTTATAACCTCCATAAGTTGATTATCATTTGATTACTCGTTACATGTTCTGACTAGTTCCAGTTAGTTTCATGATATGAATTGTTTAACTCGGTTTGCCTTATTCTGTTTAATCGATTGTTGGATTTATGAGTATGAAAACATATTTCATTCTGTGACATGTATTTCTCCAAAGAAATAGCCTTCCGCGTCACTCTTGAGAGGTAAAACTTGTAACAAATTAGATTTCAGACTGTACTTTACATCATCAGTCAAAATGATAAATATGTCAGTCAGTTTCCAAGGTTATTTTAGCAAAGAAAGGTTTCATCCAGGTTATGTAGGATTGGAATACTGCTGACAACGACGATGATGATGAGCAGATTTCAAAACTGTCTTGTCCTGTATGCATTCTTGTAATGATTTAAAACTTGCCCAATGGCTGATGAAAGTAAAACATTTTGTTTTAATTATAAACCATAATTGATGAAATGTATAGTCATGTGACCATAGTCATGCAGGGTAGACAGCTATGCCTCGTATTATTTTGTTTAGTCAATATCCCTGGAGCACAAGAAAATATTGCTCAGTCCAAGCACAGCTTCTTAAAAATACAAAATATAACAGTTGATTACATTGTAAATTGTATTCTGTCTCTGTATAATAAAGTGGGTGGGGATGCAGGTCAGTTATGACGTACTAATATTATAACATGTTCAATGTGTATTGTCCCTTGGATTAAAAGAAAAAAAGGAAGGGGTGCTCTGAACTAAACGTAATTTTGAATGATATTACATCAACACAATTTAATCGTATATTTTGCTTTACTGGGTCACGCTAAAATCTTTAACAATAATAACAGATTTCGAATATATATACAAAATGTACTAAACTTAAACAAATTATTATATCGGTCATCAGTAATAACTTCTCATCTAATTTTCTAGTGGCTGACAGTGTTTATTGGCACAGGGTTATAAAGGGGTAAAGTTTCAGTTTTAGAAAAGGATATATATATACTTGCTTTTAAGTCGACCTTATACTAAACATTTACTCATGCAGAGTGGAATCGTCCTAAAAATCTAACCTTACTCCCTTATGTTGTAAAGGAAAACTTGCGTTGTTTTCTCAATGCACAATGTTTTGATAGAGTTGTTAATTAGATAAATACGACCTTAATCCTTAAGCATGTAAAAGCAGTACTCCTGTTCTCCCCAGTGGACAATCTGCAGCACTAATGTTCTATGGTCCAAGTTTATGAATAGTCAAGTGTTCTGTCAATTCAGTGTACTTTGTAACTTAAGTATCATAAATCATGAATTGCTTTAAACAAATACATCGTGAACCGGTAAACTTAATCGTGAATTGCTAAACTTAATCGTGAATTGCTAAACTTTGGTACTTTTGCTAATATGGGAAAAGAAAACGTATTGCGTACGACTCAGCATTTATGTTAAAGGTTATGCACAGATAAACAGCAATAGTGCCGCAGAATGTGAATATACCAAGCTGTGATCCCTATGAGCACTATGTCGGTATTACAACCACTGGATGTTTGCCTAAACAAGCCGTTCAAGGCAAATATACATAAACAGTGCACAAATAGATTGTAGATTGGCCCAAAGAATTTACAAAGGCAGGAAATATGAAGCTTCAAGGGATTGAGTTAGCATCTCAGTGGATGTGTTATGCGTGGGAGGAAATTCAAAATGAGATGGTGATCAAAACATTTAAGAAAGGTGGTATTTCCAATGCAGTGGATGGGAGGATGACAAACTCTCAAGTGATTTCATTCGAGATAATCAGAGGAGGAATCAGACGGAATATGTTTACGACGACCGGGTGAGAGCGGAGGAATTCAGCAATTTATTTGTTAACTCATACCGTGATGATGAATTGTTGGGCTTTGAACCAGATGATATTAGACAGTGTGAATCACAAAAGTGGGTTTTGCTTTGTTTATTATAATACGTTTGGAATTAAGATATTACGTAATCGTGTGATTCACATTCTGGATTACCATTTTTATGCACGTATAATAATAATAATAATAATAATAATAATAATAATATTGAGGACTTTGTATAGCGCCTAATCTTTAGAAGCTCTAAGCGCTTTACAACATTTAACAACACTAAAAAAAACCAACATATATAATGATATGATTACAAAAATAAAAACAAACACCACGAAAGTAGAAACAGAAAATATGCTGTAAATATTTAAGGCAAGGATACATTATTAGGTCTTTAAGTCTGTTCTTGCAGTTGAAATAGGTGAGTTTTAAGAGCGCTCTTGAATGAGATCACTGTCTTTGTGTCTAAGTGCAGTGGGCAATTCGTTCCACGTTGCTGGGTCCTGGTATGCAAAAGAGCGTTGTCCATATGATTTCATCTTCATAGTGGGAATAATGAGAATACGAGTGTTAGAAGAGGACGTACGAGATATGTATGCACGTATATGACATATAATTAAATTCATGGATTTATTATATAAATGGATTTAAAATATTACGCGTTATGGATTTCATTACATGAAGACGGACAAAACGTAAGTTGTCAATTTCTTTGTTCACATTCAACTCAATAATACAAATGTATTTATTCCAGATTTGTTCTGTCTTTGTTTGTCCTTTGCCTGTCTAATTACATGTATCCAGTTTGAATTGCTTCTTTCCTCAGTTGCAGCTCCCGACACACTGGCCACATGTCACCCCTTGCAGACGGTTACTACTTGCTAAAAATACCTCGACTTATAGAAGGGTGGTAGAGACATTCGCTCTTTTCAGCTCTAAAATGGGATCGACTTAGAGTGGAGTCGACTTATAAGCGAATATGTGTATATATGTGTGTGTGTGTGTATGTATATATATATATATATATATATATATATATATATATATATATATATATATATATATATATATTTGTATATATATGTATGTATATATGTATCTATATGTATGTGTATATGTATGTATATATGCATGTATGTATATATGTATGTATGTATATGTATGTATATATGTATGTATGTATGTGTGTATGTATGTATGTGTGTATGTGTGTATGTATGTGTCTATGTATGTATATATGTATGTGTGTATATTTGTGTGTATGTGTGTGTATGTTTGTGTGTATGTGTGTACGTTTGTGTGTGTATGTGTGTGTATGTGTGTATGTGCCTATGTGTATGTATGCATATGTGTGTATATG